>CM034537.1:7411905-7554563 GCA_020002185.1 Paraescarpia echinospica
TGGCCAAATATATCACAAGTTGCTCCTTGAGACAGGACTACAAAACAAATGTAAGTATTTCATAATTTTTTTTCTGTTGATATATAAATTATTTATTAAGATTGCTTTAGGTTTGGTTGGTTCACTGTACACGGTCTAATCAATATCGCTTACTTGTCAATGAATGTTTTACACTAGGATATCAAATCAAATTTATTTATATCTCTAAGAACCAGTTTCAGAGGTGTTTACAAACTAAAACATAATGTAAGAATACATTACGTAGTCGTTATAATATTACAACACATGTGTTATATATGCTAGGACAACTACACATTTCGATTATTATGTAAACTAATCGATTGTGGGTATTTAATTTTGGTATAATTTCCAGAGGCTGTGAAGACTTTTGGAATGAAGAGGAGAAAATAGAAGAAGAAGAGATTTATGCTGAGGAAGATGATGAAAATGAGTTATATTTCTATAATTAATAAAGTTTTATTTATTAAAGTGTAATACTTTTTATTCATTGATATACTTAACCTATTCAATGATTCAAATTTATAATAATGAAGAAAAGCCATATTCTTCAAAAGATGAATATTAGTTCAGCAGATTAGACGGGCCCATAGACACAGTAATGAAAAACAGATGTGATAACCGTGACTTGAAATAGGTCTTTGTTGTCTGCAAGTGGCGCCTCAAGTAATGCTGACACACAGACACTCGATTATAATAAGCACATGTCGTATAATATCAAGAGCTGTTATGTTGTAATGTCTATTTTGTTGTCTGGAATTATGTGTTGCACAAGTGTTTCATGAGGTATATTTTTGTTGTGTCAGCAAGAGGCTTTCATATTTAAAATTTAAATGTGAGGATACGTGGCTCGTAGACACTTTTAAACATATGCGCTCACACACACACACACACACACACACACACACACACACACACACAGTCGGTAATGAAAAACAGATGTGATAACCGAGGGTTGGAATGGTATGTTACGCAAGTGTTTCATTAAATATATTTTGTTGTGTCAGCAAGAGCCAGGGTTTTTGTTGTGTGAAATGATGTGTTGCGTAAGTGTTTCGTTAAATATATTTTGTTGTGTCAGCAAGAGCCTTTGTCTGAAATTAAATGCTTTGATATTGAGAATACATTTATACCAGCGTTTTTTTATTTGTAAGCAAAAATATTCGTTTAATAGCACACATTCATTGTTAATATAGTAATTGTTTTTTTTTATTAACTGTTTAATTTTTTATAATTATGTGTTTCAGTTTTTTGGAAGATGTACATTGGTACACTTACTGGGAGGTCATGGGAGAATTGATGCACTACTTCTATGGACCACGACCCCCACCACTACCACTTCCAACAGTACAGTGGTTGATCTCAAACACGGACGAGCCGGACTCCGGTTATGAATCGGAAGATGATTAAATTGTGAAAAACACATTTAAAATATGGTGTTGTGTTCGTTTTATTCATAGATCATATATCAGGTAAGCTCTCAGGCAAAGACGACGTAGGTATTTAGTCTTACACGCACATACACGAACGCACTAATAGAAGGTCCAACACTAGTCGCTAGAGGTGGGCGATAATTAAGTGATACGACCTCATCGGATTATGTAGGCCAATAACCACCAGGGGGCGCTCCTAACCGGAAGTGAGTCAGTATCTTCACTGCCACAACTTCATGCATCCACATCGACGTATTAGAATAGACTTACATACTACTAGCAGCCAACCAGCTGAGGAAAATAATTTCGAACAACATAAATTTACATTGAAATCTAAACTCCGCTTTTATAACTCAAACGTTATACCAACCCTCCCATATGGATATGAAACATGGCCAAGAAAACAAAATTGATGCTTTCGACACTAAATGCCTGATCTTGGGCATACACTGGAGCGACCATGTGACGAACATAGATGTCCAGATACGATCAGGACAAAACTGTGGCATCATCTACTATCTGCTGAAGAAGAATGAGCTGGCTCGGCCATGTCACAAGGCTCCCATCTGTAGACCTGCCCAACAAGCGCTATGGTGGATACCAGCTGGTCAGAGAAAGAGAGCTAGGTTTATATATCTAGTTGTTTAAAATCGTAACGGTGTGCGGCGGTGAGTTGTTGGCCAGTCTTAAGCTTACGATCTTCAGCGTTTGGGCTACGACGGTCGAGATGCGTCGCAGCGCGAACAATCGGGTTGTGTGCGGCTAGCTTAATGTGTCATGTCACAACGCGACGCAACAACATGACCTACCGTGACGTCTTATCGACTTTAACAGTTTATGTCACAATGCAGTGTCCAATCACGTATTTTTTCACGTCATTATAGGTAATATCCCATCGACGAATGTGACATCGTAGCGACGTTGCATCGCCGGTGTAGGTGTTAACCTTTTCAGGTGTTTGATATTTCAACAAGTCTTTAGTTATAGAAAGCTTTACAACAGAAAAGGTTAACCACTCTGAAAGTGTTCTCTCCCACACTGGATGGTGCGGAGGAACGTTCCTCGAAGGACGCCGTTACTCGACCAAAGACGATAGTCTGCGTCCAGCTTCGTTCTTGGCAGAAAACGCGTCTACTTAACGTAAATGTGTCTGAGTCAGTTTTACATGATGTTCTTACGACGCATAATCATATAAATGACACCTGTAAGTATGATCTTAGCGGAGATATTTTGAACCAGTCCTTATGAACAAAGATTACAGTGGTGAAATAGTGCTGTTTGCATGGTGCATAGTTAATTGGTTTGTTAAAGATTATAAATATAATGCTTTAACATTCTTAACATGAACGATGAGCTGGAACAACATGAACGATTGGAGTTTGGCAGGGGTATCTTAATCATATGACAAAAGTCCAACAAGACAGTCTGAGGTCCATCGTTCTACCGACTGTCCAACGCAAAACGCTGTCGCTTGTGGTTTTAATGCGAATCGCATCGAAAGTCGAATTGTTCCCACAGCTTTTGCCTGGTCAGAGTGCTAGATTTCGTCCAGGTGTAAGTACTGCTGATGTAATGTTCAGGTACCGGCGGCTGCGTGCACAGCCATACCATACCACAGTCGAGATTCTTGGCATAGACATGAGTCCAGCAGAGGCGTCCGCAGGAATTTTTCCATGGAGGGGCTAGACATATATATATATATATACATACATAGATACACACATATATACATATACATATATATATATATATACATATATATATATATATACATATATATATATATATATATATGTGTGTGTGTGTGTGTGTGTGTGTGTGTGTGTGTGTGTGTGTGTGTGTGTGTGTGTGTGTGTGTGTGTGTGTGTGTGTGTGTGTGTGTGTGTGTGTGTGTGTGTGTGTGTGTGTGTGTGTGTGTGTGTGTGTGTGTGTGTGTGTGTGTGTGTGTGTGTGTGTGTGTATGTTGCATGTATGTGTTTGTGTATAATGTGTGCAACATACACACATATAATATATATATATATATATATATATATATACACACACGCACATTACACTGTGTAATGTGCGTGTATTACAGCGAATGTACCGTAATTCCATTTTACGGGAAAATACCGTAACTTATTACGGTAGATGCCCGTTAATTATACGGTAATTTCTAAGAGTGCACAAACACACACATATAATATACATATATATATATACAAGCGCATACACGCGCACGCACACGCACATATCTTTTTCTTCCCCTTGTTCCCTTGTGGGGTGGGGTCCATGTCACTCAATAGCTTCTTCCACGCAATGACCTTCCGTGCTTAGCTGTTCACACCTGCTCTCCTAGGGCCCCTTTTCATGTTGTCGTTCCATCTCAGCTTTGGTCTTCCTCTTCGTCGTTTGCCACCCTCTTTTGGACTTCGTTCAATCTTTGCATGTGTCCTGCCCATCTCATTCTGCCCTTCTACACTCTTCCATACTGCCGCTCCTGTTTGCACCCTCTTCTGTATGTCTTTACTACTTCCTCCATCCTCACACATTGTAGCACCCAAGTATAACAAGCTGTTCAATTGTTTAGTGCTATTTCTGCAGATCCACCTCCTTTTCACCTATCAACATTATTTCAGTCCTCTCCAGATTTATTCGGAGGCCATGTTGTCTAAAGGTTTTACTCCATTCTTGCAATGCTTCCTGTAGTTCTTCTTTGTTGTCAGCCACCACTGCTAGGTCGTCTGCATACAGTATCTTCTTAAGTTCTTCCTGTTCCGATACCTTTCCACTGATCAGACTCAACACCATAATAAAAAGCAGGGAAATCAAAGCATTTCACTACACCCACTCCAAATTGTTCCGATGTTTCTCCTCCGACTCTCACCAAGGCTGTTGTCTCCTTGTACAATGCCTCTACCATTCTGAACTGATGCATATAGCTATAGCTGCAGCTCTAGAGAGATATGTGCTTGCCTAAACCACAATGCACACAGCTTGCGGAAGGCGACGTTGGCCAGCTGCTTTCGTCGAGCGACGTCTTCGGCTTCATTGTGGAGCGACCCAAGCTTGCGTGTCATACGCCACTCATTCTGTAAAAGCGTTCAGCGTGTCGGCTTGTTCGTTCTGTTTTAGCGACCACGCACTCCGCCAAGCAGGCAATAAGCTTTCCAAAGATATATGATATGGCAATTCAGTAGTTAAGTGAATTAGATTAATATATTTTGTTGTCCAGTTCGCACATACCAGATGCGTGAGAGATTAATCATTTATGCTACATATTGCATGAAAGTGAAATGTCATGTGATACAATATCACAAGACATTTCAAAATCACGCGATATTTGACGTAAATTATTCACTTCGCACGCATCTATTAGTCTAGCGGATATGTACAGAAAAATAACGGAATTGTGCACTTATTGTGCACACACACACACACACACACACACACACACACACACACACACACACACACACACACACACACACACACACACACACACACACACACACACACACACACATATATATATATATTACATAAAGAGTCGGAAGTTCGAATGATAAGATTTCTCCTTGCAACGTACTACATCGCTCAAACCACATATATAGGTCGGCGAATGTCCATCATTCGTGATAACTACAGGCGCGCTTTAGGATATGATATAACCTTCAGTCCAGTGCTGTTTACGTTTACCTCGAGGCGGCACTGAGAAGCGTTCGATCACAGCTGCTCCGGTCGACAACAAGACGCTGATGTCGACGTACCACTCGACATTGGTTACGCTGATGATACATAATTCGTTTGTTATTCATATGCTTTCCTGGATCAAATTAAGTAAAATTAGTGTCCCACGCAGCCTGGGGGATTGGTTCATCACCATGATTGAAAGTAAAACCGAACGAACATCTGTCTACCGACCGATTATTCAAGGAATGGCGGACGGCCAAGAAGTTACAGGCTCAGTCATTAATGGAAGACGGCAGAGAATGTTGCATGCCGTAAGCAGCTTGCAAATGTAGCGTTTCGTAAGGAGGGGACAGTCTGGTTCAGGTGGAAACAGATCATTCTGAAGTTACGGCTACGCTTCTATGCATCGTTCATTCTTTCTGTGCTTAGAGCTTTACGACATGGGCACCTTTTGTTTGACTTGGACATAATTGAACCGGCTGGATTCATATACCACCGGCGCCACTTGCGTCAGATAATTGGTGGTCACGACCCACAAAAAATAGCCAAGAAACCGTGTATCATCGATGTCAGTGCGAGCCGATCAGCCGGTAGATCTCGGTGACGACTCTTCGGCCACGTTCTACGTCTGCCACGAAATGTCCTTGCCCAACTTGCCATTGCCGAGTACTGGGCTGGGTTGCGCAAAACTTTGCGCAGTTACACATACGTACGCAAACGCACACGGACACGCACACGCACTCGCACTATAGCTCACATGCACCCGCATATATACACGCACACATACATACGTACACGCACAGATCGACGCACGCATACACCCGCAGTCACACCCACCCACCATCCCCACACACACGGGCAAATTTTGTTGACAAACTAGACAAATCATACCGAAAACAATGAAAATGTAAAACTAACAATTCTGTTGTTCCCAGTTAGCTAAAATGGCGTAGTTCATGGACCTAAAATGTTGTGAACACCACTTCAACCATTTTGTGTGGCGTCCGTAAAAATATAATTTATCTTAGCACGTTTTATTACGATACCAGCCACCTTTGATAAAAAATCACACTGTTTAATTGTGAAAATGCACAAAATGAAAGTTTCTAATGCTATATATAAATGTCAATTAAACCAATACTGCTATCCAAATTATCAGAAATACCGAGACAAACTAATCACGCATTTGCTGAAGAAGGAGAACGACGCTGATTTTACGATTCCTCCCTGTTCAGTGGGCAATTTTAATGATGTTCTCATTACTACATTAGGCATTTATTTATTTTAATTAAATTATCAATAATTATTTTGTATAAGTACGCTACAAACAGTGGCGCCACGACACGGAGTCTGGATAATCGAAGCAAGTCGTCAGGCGCATGCGCCTTGATGTCTACTGTTGGGTTCGCTTACTGAAAATGGCAGAAACAAGCGGGATGGAATTTTGAGTTTGGATGGTTACTGACTATACGGTAATTCATATGTATTTTGATTCACTATTAGCGTAATCGTTGGATAAATAGTGAAATATAATATGTGGTGCCGTTCTTCATGACTAAGACCGTCACAAATCTCAGTTGTTTAACTGTACGCAGGTATAAAACGGGGTCTGTTGACATGTTGCTACACGCATTTTAAATTGAGTAATCATATTATCGCTACTCTTATATATTCATTGTCGCAGTTTCTGTCGGGTCTCAGTTTCTGTTACCTTTTGATATTTCGCTGGATCTCACATTAGATAGTCTGGTATACCGATAGTCTTTAGTCAGATATATCGGTAACTGCGGGCAAAGAACGTCTACATTCTCTACAATTCATGTAACTTGTAAGCCTGCGAAGACATTGAATTTACCTTGAATCCTCCTCTTCTACTTAGTAGTCAAGGAGTTGACGAGGAAGGTAGTCAAACGTTGACTCGTGTAATCCTCCGCCCTATTTCGTAAATATTTGTCAATGTGACCCTTGAACTGGTTGATGTTTTTGGACATCACTGCTGCTTCCGGAAGTCTATTCCAGTCGTTAACTGTCCTTTGAGTAAAGGAGTACATGCGTATATCTAATCTTGAGTGCATTTTGGTTATTTTGAAGGGGTGCCCTCTTGTTTTGGTCTGTTTATTTTCCATAACAAAGAAATCTGCAGGAAGAATACTCTCTAACCCGTTGAATATTTTATAGACTTCCAGTAAATCAGCACGCAGTCGTCTAGTCTCCAGAGTCGTGATGTTTAGCACTCTTAACCGTCTTTGGTAATCTAAGTGACTTAAATCTGAAATCATCCTGGTCGCCCTACGTTGCACCTTTTCTAATAAGTCTATATTTTTTTGTTTGAATGGGCGCCATGCCTGAATGCAGTATTCTAGGTGAGGTCTTACTAAGGACTTGTATAGTTTTACAACTACTTCTTTGGTCTTATATTTGATAGCTCTGTTAATCATGCCTAGCATCACATTAGCCTTATTTGATGCCTTAACACATTGCTCCGTTACATTAAGTGTGTCTGTTATTATCACTCCCAAGTCTTTTTCTACATGTGATATTTCTATGGGGTTATCACCCATGAAATAGTCGTACTGCCTGTTGTTATGACCGTAATGTACACACTTGCATTTTTCTGCATTAAACAACATTGTCCATTCTGCACTCCACCCGTGCAGGTTGTTCAGGTCCTTTTGAAGTTTCTCAGCATCTTTACAGGATGATACCTGACTGAACAGTTTTGTGTCATCAGCAAATTTTAGGAGGTGGTTGCACACTCCTTCGTCTATGTCATTAATATATATTACAAATAAAATTGGACCCAGAACAGACCCTTGGGGAACACCACTCTTAACAGGTGACCACCCTGAGCTGAAACCATTTATTATGACACGCTGTACTCTGTCCGTCAACCATTGCGATATCCATCTATTAACCGCCCCTCCTATCCCATGTGCATTTAGTTTCGTTGCCAGCCTGCAGTGTGGGACTCGATCGAAAGCTTTACTAAAATCTAGATAAATAGAGTCCACTGGAAGCCCTTTATCGATATAGGATGTAACCTTATCCAAGTACATTAAAAGGTTCGTCAGGCATGAATGTCCCTTCCAAAACCCATGTTGCGACGGTTTAATCAAAACATGATTTTGAAGATGGCCCACAATTTTATCCTTGATGATGGCTTCCATTACTTTAGATATCTGTGATGTTAGACTTACAGGTCTGTAGTTACTGGGTTGTGATTTGATACCTTTCTTATATATGGGGGTAACATTTGCACTTTTCCAGTCTAGTGGAACTTCTCCCATTTCCATGCTGTCTGCAAATATTTCGCTTAGCAGTGGTGCAATGGCCGTGGCCACTTCTCGGAGCATTGTCGAATTTAATTCGTCTATTCCAGGGGATTTGTATGGTTTAAGTTGCAACAGTTTTTCCAGTACTATTGCTGTAGTTATCTCAATATGCTGTAGTGACTCCTCAAATGTCTTGATGAAAAAGTTCACAGCGCCAGGAAGATTTTCTTTTACCTCGTCAGTGAACACTGAGGCGAAGTAGTCGTTTAGTACATTTGCTGTCTCGACCGAGTCTATGATCACCTCCCCATTGCTATCCAAAAGGGGGCCGACAGAGTCTTTTGTCTTAGTTTTCGTCCTAGTATATGAATAAAAAGACTTCAGGTCTTTTTTATGTTGTCGGCAAGTCTTTTCTCAAAATTTCGTTTAGCCTTAACCACTTCCTTCCAGGCTTTATTTAGTTGACGTCTGTATGCCTCTTACAGATGGTATTCTCCTGTTTCTCTGTATTTCTTCCACATGTGGTATTTCTTCCGTCTTGCCATAGTCATCCATTTGGGTTTGGTCTTTCGTCTCCTTGTTGACACGGGGATAAAACTTTTCATTGCAGAATTAACGACTCTTTTAAAGATGTCCCATTTTGTGTGTACGTTAGTATCCTGGAATGCCTGCTTCCAGTCATGATTCTCTAAACATTGTTTCATTCCATCATAGTTTGTCCTCTTGTAGTCGTAGTAAGTTTCTCTCCACTCTTTTATGTGTATAGACACTATAATATTACATATCACCATGTTGTGGTCACTGAAGGGTTCACTTACCCTAACTTGCTCAACCATATTTGGTTCAGAGGATAGTACTAGATCCAATATATTCTCACCTAGTAGCATCGCATACATGTTGGGTTAGAAACAGATCTTGGGTGAGTTCCATGAAACATATCCCCTCGGCTCCTGCCTGCATCCTACTCCAGTCAATGGTTCTGTGGTTGAAATCTCCAAATATTACAATGTTATTGCTCATTGCACATGCTGTGCGTAATAATGTATGTAGAGCTAGTTCGCTGTCAAGATCAGCAGATGTGCTATGGTAGCATACTCCTACAAGTAGGGAGTCTGTTGTTGTTGTTAAGCGACACCATACTGATTCCGTGTTGTGTGTTTGTGTAAGCTCCTCACATTTGACATAGTTTATATTGTTTCTTACATATATAATGCAGCCTCCTCCTTTCTTTCCCTCTCTATCATTTCTGATCAAACTGTATCCCTCGAGGTTAAGCTCTGCGCCAGATACATCTTTGTGGGCCCACGTTTCGGTTACACATATCGGGTCTGCAATTCATCCAGCTTGTTTAAGAGGCTTCTGGCATTCACAGATATGGCTTTGAGTTTATTTACAGTAATATGGCCTGTGCTCCCTATTTCTTTTTTATTCCCTTCACCAATTTTATGCAGGTTTTTGCTATAAGTGTTTATATACATACTAGTGCTGGTGCTATCCACTCCCATCTCCACTCCTACTTTTTTGCTGGTTTTGTGGACTGGCTGCCCCTCCTGGTGGGAGCCGTTCTTGATTGTCTGTTTCTTCTGGGAGGTGTTGATTGGCTGCCCTTTGTAGGTGCTGCTGTTGTTGTTTACATTAGTTTTCTGTTTTGTCGTTCCTAGTGTCTTTCCTCCTCGTCCTTTTAGGGCTTGATTTTTAAAATTTTCCTGGCCCATGGTGGTCCTCTCACTCTGTATATGCATTTCCCCAAGTCTCTACTCTCCTTCGCCCTTCCCTCCTCTGAATGCTGAGGCATTTATATTTTAGGTCAGCCTCCTTAAGGTTTGAAAGGTTTGGGAATAACTTCATCTTTTTGTCTGTCTTTCATAATTACCTTAAGTGGTCTTGGTTTGTTGTTACTCTCTCCAGTTGTTTTTTTCCCTAACCTGATCACTTTCTCTACCTCTGTATGTACATCTAGATTTTGGTGGCATACCTCATTGAATAGCCGTCAACTAACTCCATGTCTATCTTGATTCTTTGATCTTTTAGATTGGTTTCTGGTTCTGGTGCATTGAAGATGATGAAGTTTGCTTCTCTGGATTTTCTTTCAGCTATTTCTTTAACTGCGTCCTGTAACACTTCTTCATTAACTCTGTCGGTGGTATGAGTATGGGTGGCATTCTCGGTTGGTTGATTTGCAATCAATTCCTTCCTTACAATATCTTTCACTTCTTGTTCGTCGCATTTGTCCTGTAGCTTTTTTTCTACAGTCTCTAGTCTTGCATTTATTGTTTCAAGGTACAGCTCACATCTTTCTTGGATTATTTTCTCATTTAGTATGTTTTTTTCTATTTTTGGTTTGCATCCGATACAAAACCACATACATCCTGGTTTTCTCATGGCTTCATACTCTCCTGCTTTGAATTTTAAACATCTGATGCAGTAATGCTGTTCACAGTACTCACACTCTAGTACTTTGTCTTTTCACTGAAGATTTTTCCACAATCCTCACATTTCCACGCCTCACCTGATTCTGAGTTTTTGCTACCCCTCCTGGCACCCTTATTGTTATTCGTGAGCTTCGTGGCTACTGCTTGGGCATATCCTCCGCTACCTTGAATGTCACTCATTTTGTATTAAGTTTCTGATTGTTATAGTCTTGGTCTAATGTTTATTAATCCAATCTATATATGCAATACTTTAAATTTAACCCCATGGTAATAAACTCTAACTTCTTAACAGTACAATTCGAGCTTGTTCCCAGTTAGATCTACCTATCACAAGAACTCAAAAGGTATTCTTACCGTGCTGTTTGTACAGTGCGTACATGCTGAGGGTTCCAAGGCGTTTGTGCAGTCGTTGGGGAAGAAGACTTAATGTAACTGCTCCTACCCAGGGCTACTCTGGGTATCATGTATCATAGACGCCTTGGTGAAATGAGCCTGTTAGTAGTAATATATTATACAGAAGTGGGTAGTGCAGATCTAAGTACTTAAGTAAGACTTAGAGTATTTGTTTATGTTTTCTGCCGGATATGAGAGGGTCTAGAAATTGGCAGGAAAATACTAGTTGCTGCTTTACAATTTAAAGGTGCGATTTACTCTGATCAACTAGTAATTTAAACATAACAACATGTGGAGGTCAATTAGTATGCAATGCGTTGCTGCTGGGGGTGAAATACTCTTTCTTAGCTGGACAAAAACCATGAAAAATGACTACATTATACGGAGCCTCTGACATAAACAAACCGCTGCCGAATCGCCACAACTGGAAGTCGGTTAAGAATAATATTAAAGGTACTAATTCGATTGTTTTGCTCCTCGCGTTTCTTAGTAATTTCACAAAAACAGAGGCATCAAGTACTCCCCAATGATATCTTATCCTAGTTCGTTTGTGCATACGTGTTAGTTAGTTTTTTTTATTAATAGTAAAACTGCGAACTCTTTTTCGTTTTTAGTAAAAACCAGATCCGGTTTTTACTTCGATTTTTCCTGAATATTGACATTGAACTTTGCATGGAATCACGTTCTTGTCTTCTCGTGATCGCAAATTATGGACGATATTGACCTTTGACCCCAACCTTTAGCGCTGTTGATGTTATGGAATTCCGAGTTTAGACAATGAATGGACGTCCGCGAACATATATGCCACCGACACGAGCTAAATTAGACAGACAAAGACAGTACCCACGCATAAAGGTGTATTTCTGTTGGGAACAACTATGGAACGAAACAAAGTAAACAGAAGGAGTTGGCGACATTGCCAGCCGTGGGCCGTTGCCGTGCCGTGGGGTCAGTCACAGTGTCAACAGATGAGATGCAGCGTTCGCAAAGGTTCTTCCAGACAGGTTAGTAATCTCGAATTATTCAGCTATAATCACGTATATTTAGCCATATGAGTATACATATTAAAGTTGCTTGTACTAAATTTATTTGATTGTTTACGTTTTAGTCATAACCATCGTCCAATGGCAATGGCGGCCTGGCTTGACCCTGTTTTAGTGTTTACTATATATATATCAGCTAACAGTACGACACTATGGCATATACCTATGTCAATGATAGTGACTATATTATGTCTATGTCGTACTTATGGTAGAAAGCTAGTAGCTTAAGTAGGCTTGGGATAATAGTAATGGTGTAAATGCATTAAAAATTATCCGTAACAATTATAATTATTAAACCAATAGTAATAGTTTGAACAAAAACAATGTGTACATAATTTACTAATAACAGTAATGTAATAGTAATTTAACTAATCTATTACTTTTATATTAAAAATTACTATTATTGGACATTTCAAAATTAAATTTGAATTCAATTGTAATTGTATGTAGTCTTGGTATTTAATTATTTACAAGGAAAAGAATACTCCAGTAGTTTCACCAGGTTTTTTGATTGCCCCTTCTGTGAGTTTTTGTTATGTTCAGAAAACCAGCGCCCCTCAATACCTTGAAAATTAATGCCCATAGCATGTATATATATAGATAGCTTTTGACCGTTGGCATTGGTTGCTGTTATAGGACTACATTTATTACCGTGATAGTAATACACGTAGTAATACATGTACCAAGATAGTGACAAGGTCACGCGCTCTGGTAGCGTCATGAACTAAGCCGACATACGTGCAGTTCTAGTACTCATTAAATATACACTATATAAGCATCATCATGGAGCCTGTTGTCATTACGAACGCATTTCATGGTGGCAGCGGTGACCAGGACCATGGAGAAAGGTGTTTCATGGTCCTGGAAGTGACACTTGATGGGGAAAAGAGATTGTAGACGACTCGTCTGATCGCCCGCAAGTACGTGACAACGGGAAGATGAGCAATGCACACTGCCTGTCTGTGGGAACACTGTGAGTGTCGTCGTTACTGACTTTTGCTACAAGCTAATGTGAAACGGACACTGCTTCGGCTAGGTCCAAGAACTCTGCTTTGGCTAGGTTCTAGCATTAGCTGAACTCTGCTTCAGCTAGGTTCAAGTATTAGTTAAACTCTGCTTTGGCTAAATTAACAGTGATATCGGATATCGCACACCCCGACATGCAGTGACGCAGATGACCCTCCAAACGGGTGGAGTACGTGTGGCCTGACAAGGTCGATCGCCCCGCGTCATCGGAAACCCCACGGGAGCAGCCGGACAAGATTGATGACAGTACGTATGCATATGGCGTCGCTTAGTTCAACCAGCAGACGACCCGGAATGTAAACATTGCCAGGGTTGCAGATGTAGTCGAAATCAGCTGACTATAACAACTAAGCCCCGTTTTACAGAGTGACGAATGTAGAAGTATAAATAAACCTAGACACTTGTGCGTTGTTCTGCGAGATGTAAAGATGGCAGAAGCTTTGCCCAATCCATCCATGGACTGGAGCCACCCGGACAAGCATACAAAGAGTTTAAACAAATCGCAGAGATGTGGTTTAAGGTAAAGGGGACGACACCAGCAATGCAACACAGTTACATCATTCTATGGTCGGGACGCGAAGGTCTTCGTATGTTCAACACATAGGAACTGACGGAAGAACAGCTAAATGATCCCCAAAACATATGGGATAAGTTTTTTACACAAATCGAATCACCTGAAAATTTCAGGATTCACCGACTTGAATTCCAGCGATACCAACAGCAAGAGCAAGAGTCCGTCGATGACTTTTACATGCGATGTAAGTGTAAAGCAATGAAATGTCGTTTCAAAGACACCGTGGCATTGGAAGAACGGATAATTGAAGTGCTGATGTCTGGCGTGAAATATCCTGACGTGCAAAAGAAATTGCTGGGGAAGGATGAAAAGTTGACAATACTGGACGCTCTCGGTATATGTCGTACGCACAAAGCGAGTGCTACGCACATGGCGCAGTGTAACAGAATCGGGCAGCATTACAACGTTGACTCAATGCATAAACATGACCAATGTGGGAGATGTGGAACGTACCACCTCGCCAACCACAGGATCGATGTCCCGCATACAAGACAAAGTGTTTGGCCTGTGGAAAGACGGGACATTGGAAGAGCATGTGTCGAACAAAAGGTTTCCGCAGAAAACTGGACGAAAAACGTCAATACGGACATCGGCCCAAATCTCGCAGCGGAGCAGGCCGATTACGAGGTAACGAGTCCTATAGGCAGAATAGCAGGTCCAGGCCAGGTAGCCGGGTTAGTGACGTCCACACAGTGGAGCACAACGCAGATTTGCCTTGCCAGTTTGAGAGTATGGGCCACAATGAAGTGTTCGTTAAGTTGGACATTAAACTGGGAAATCGACCTGGCATTCACACGCTGAAGTCGAAGATAGATACAGGCGCACAGGGAAACATACTACCAATCCGGATATTTAGAAGAACGTTTCCCGAAGCACTGGACAGTGAGGGGTACCCGAAACCAGGGACTACTGTACCAAGACAAACAATACTGACAGCATACAACGGTACAAGAATACCACAGTATGGTAGCGTGACTCTTCCGTACAAAGACAGCAGCTGGATCGAAGCTGAATTCTTTGTGGCCGAATCGGAAGGACCGGCAATACTTGGATTGCCCAACTCACGTGCGATACACATCGTCACGATAAACTGTGCAATCAACGCGACTAAATTGGTTAGCAGTAACACACGCGGTAGCAATTACGCACATCAGATCCGCAGCGAGACAAGAGAGAACGTCATACCGATCAACAGTAAAGAAGAACTGCAAGTGATGTATCCAGACCGATTCAAAGGAATTGGAAAGTTTCCTGGCACGTTTCACATAACGCTAAAGGAGGATGCACAGCCGGTAGTACAGCCGCCGCGGAAATACCCCATCCAACTGAAAGACGAGATTCGAGAAGAGTTGGATAGAATGAAAGCTATGGAAGTGATAAAGAAAGTGACAGAACTGACCGATTACGTGTCATCGTTAGCTTTCAGCAGGAAAAGTACCGGAAAACTCAGAATATGTCTGGACCCTAAGGATCTCAACAGAGCGATCAAGCGGACATATCACAAGACGCCAAACTCGAGGAAATCACCCACCGGTTTAATGGCGCAAGAGTGTTCAGTAAACTAGATGCCCGACATGAGTATTGGAGCATCGTGCTGGATGAGGAATCGAGTTACCTGACCACATTCAACTCGCCGTATGGGAGGTACTGTTATAGACGACTGCCAGTCAGGATCAAGGTGTATCGACCGGGGTGTGAGATGATGCTTGCTGACGCGTTGTCTAGGCTGAACCCAAAGCTAGGTCTACAGATCGACCTAGACACAACGATACACTTCTCTACAGCCAGACTCACACAGATGCAAGCCATGACAATCCAAGACGAGGAACTGCACTCCTTGAAGGACGTCATTGTGAACGGTTGGCCTGCCAGTCCCAAACTGGTGAAGAAGGCAATCCGCCAGTACTGGTCATGTAAAGACGAACTTTCAGTAGACAATGGTATGATACTAAAAGGTGACAAGATCGTCATACCTGAAGTCATGAGAAAGGTGTTAAAGAAGATACTCGCGGCACACCAGGGCGTCAGCAAATGTCAGCTAAGGGCTAAGACATGTGTCTACTGGCCAGGCATCAACAAAGAAATCGAACAACTGGTGAGTAAATGTGCTGTATGCCAAGAGCACCAGAGAAGCCAACCACCCGAACCACTCATGTCGCATGACATACTGCACAAACCTTGGCAAACAGTCGGCACGGATTTATTCCACATGGATGGAGCCGAGTATCTGATAATCGCAGATTATTACTCCAAGCATCCGTTTGTCCTAAGAGTCAGCAGTGGGGGGTCTTACGAAGCAGCTGTTCAGTGAACAAGGCATCCCGTCATTGGTGATCAGTGACAATGGACGTCAATTTGACAGCCAGGAATATTGCAGATTCGCAGCTGAGTGGGAATTTGATCATGTCACGTCAAGTCCGAGATACCCACAGAGCAATGGATTCATTGAACGCACAATTCAGACGGTCAAGACGACGATGAAGAAAGCAAGACGTGCTGGCATGGACCAGGATCTTGCATTGCTATGTCTACGAACAACCCCGATGGACAATGTTATTCCATCTCCTGCAGAGTTGCTTAATGGACGTAAACTACAGAACAATCTCCCTGCGAAAATAAGCAACAACTCGCCTAGGCGAGATGAGATCGGTCAAAGGATGAGGGAGCGCAAACACCTGCAAGAGAAATACCACGACAAACGCGGTGTGAGAGAGCTAACACTGCTAGAAATAGGACAGTGTGTCGCCGTCCAAGATCAAGTAACTGGCAGGTGGGCACCAGCAGGTGTCTCAGAAAAATGCCCGGAGCCCAGATCGTATGTCATCGAGACGCCGAATGGCCACACTCTGAGACGCAACAGACGCCACCTACACGAGTTGGAGCCTGCAGGTAGAAGAGTGCGGTTTGACGAGGGGGACACAGCACCGAGCGACGCCCGCCGTGACGAATCCAGCGAACAGCCTGTGTTATCAGCCCCGCGACCTGATGTGACCCGGCACCACAAGCGTCTACAAAGTGACATTAGAGCAGAACTATATGGCCCATATCACACACAAAGTGGTCGTGCTGTGAAGAAGCCGATGAGACTGATCGAAAGTTAAACAGTCATGTCAGGAACACTATATAAATAGCATGTGGACTGTACTGTGTAGACTATAGTAATTATGTTATTAGATCACACGTTATGTAACGTGAAACTATTACGGACACTAACGAGAGTCATGCAATTATACAGTATGTAAAATATTATTCGTATATAAGATATATATATCATATATATGTATTCATGTAGCTAACATTACAACACAAGGTCATGAGGACTATTTCAAACAACACCGAGAAGTTATAATCTACGTAGTTATTACATTTTTAAGACAAACTAATGATGTTCAGTATGCATTAGTATTACTATTGTTGGTAGGCCTGGCTTCAAGGTAAAGCAATTATTAACTGAAACTTGAAGACTGATTTCTAAGTGCAAGCTTATCATTATATAACTTGAGTAGACTTACTAGTTTGTTAGTTAAATAGATACTTTATGCTCTTAAAGGAGAGGGGATGTTATTAGCGTGATAGTAATGCGCATAGTAATACATGTACCAAGATAGTGACAATGTCACGCGCTCTGGTAGCGTCATGAACTAAGCCGACATACATGCAGTTCTAGTACTCATTAAATATACACTATATAAGTATCATCATGGAGTCTGTTGTCATTACGAACGCATTTCAGTTGCATTTGGCAGGTGGTCATTCATTGCATTGCAACTTTTGCAAGTACATTAAAATTATTATTGTTAGAAACAATCAGTGCTGACTATTAATACATGTACCATATTTTCAGAACTCGAGGTGTGTCAACACCACATGCAGATGAATGCGTCAAAGCTCTTCACCTTCAAGTAAACGAGTGTTGTCAAATGTGGTTACTCAATCAGAAACTGGTTATCAGAATTATAAATACAAGCAATAAACAAGTATGTCATAGGCGGATCCAGGCTGGCCTGGGGGCACGTGCCCCCCTAGGCCTTAGAAATTTGTCTGCAGGTCTTTTATAATGGGCCCACGCGACTATGTCCTCCCAGACCGTTTGAAATGTGCCCCAGTTTAGGTGATAATAATAAGCCGAAGTTATGGCATCTTCCAATATCACCACTCCAGACTCGATTTCTGGATCTACCCCTGTATGTGATAGTTTTGTTTGTCTGCATGAGGATTTGTAGTAATATGTGCCCTCGTTAAATATTCTTGTTAGAAATACATGTGAATTAAAGTAAAGGCAACGTAAAGTAGAGACATTTTATTGAAACTATTTGATGAGATTGACTACAAAATAATGAAAAGCACAATACAACTACAGGTACAATCACTGCACTTGATGTGTATAATGTAATAATTTTTAATATCACATACACATCGCATGCACATAAAATGCAAAACAATAGAAACAAAAATTAGGAAGAGGTTGAAAAAATGTTAGGTACACTGTACATATAAAAAACAGATACTTTTATCAAGATTCTTTGTTACAAAAAACAACACTACTAGTAGTACACATGGTGTCAAACGCTAGTTGTAGTTTATACATGCCTTGTGTACAAAATTAGTGTGACTAAACAATTATATTCATTTAACAAATTTTTTTAATATCGCATGCCCATAAAATGTAAACCAATGAAAAAAAATTACTTAGGAAGATGTTTAGTTGAACAAATGTAATATGTACATATCAAATAAAAATAACTACATTATGAATAATATTTGTTTTTTTAACAAAGAATCACAATTTATTATTCTTTGTTAAAAACATCAATATGATATAAAATTTGAAAATTTTGTAGTTTATGCAATGCTCGGTATGTTAACAACTTGCAAATAATTGTGACTAGACTAGTCAGGGACATCGCCATATGACTGATAATTACATGTACAATCACTACATGCTACGTTGCTCAGATTTACTCAACTGTATGAAGAGTACTGGCTACAGACAGCGGTGGATATTTTTGTACGAATAGTCTTCGCATATTAAATTCAATGTGGCTGAATGCTTCCCACATGAGTTGAGATGGTGTTCGATTTAACAGGTCTGCCAGGGAGTAAAGCGTAAAGCACATTGAGCAATCCTGAGGACTGGATTCTACATCATATCATAACTAACTTTGCTCAAGTGTTGTTAATAACATAATTAATACAATGTGTTCAGGTGTATAATCTTCATGCGAAGTGAAAATGTAATGTAAATTATTTGTGAAAATATAAATCAGTGATAAAAAAGAATAATTTAGAAATATGAAACATGGCATGAAAAGTATAATAACAGTCCTCATAATACATAGAGAACTTAAACAAGTAAAATACTGCTGTCATTGTATCAACAGATTGTTGTTGAAAATGTGAAAAGGCTTTCAATATCATTACTTCATCACAAACTTGTGTTGTACATAACAAGTACCTGGTGTATGTTGCAAGAACTCAGCTGGCTGCTACTGACTACCAGCAACACAAAGACAATGAAACCCTACCACTGTAACAATGCTGGATAATTTATGTATTTTTTCATGGACACTGCTAAAAGTTAAAGTTGAATTGAATATAAATACCATGTATTATTGACTTTTGATAAATGTGTCATCACATATAAAATATAATACATGTCAGAGCTATGCTAATTGTCACTTTGTCTCCGGTATAGGTAGATGCGGATGTACAGCAAAATGTCAGGAGGCTGGTATGCAGTACCATCGAAGACAGCAAACACATACAGTGATGTCATCGATATCCAAACCGATGTAGTTCACCGAAGAATGCTCGACACTGAACCTGTCTCACAGCGTCAAGAGTTGTTGCCCAAAGACTCATGCTATATTTGCCAGATCCTGGCACCCACCGTTCCATCACCAACTGCAGAGCTAATCAGGCATTACCATATTCATATGTCAAGCAACCTGCATTCTACATTGGTTTTAGTCAGTCAAGCTAACTGACAAACCTGGTAGCCAGTGTACACCCCATCGGCACGGGGGATCTGTCACGGATGCAACACACGACACAATTGGAATCACTCGGTGGACATTCACATGACAAACCATTAATATGCAGCATACTGCATGGATATAGAATCTTGTCCGAGATCCTGGACAAATACAACTGCCCAGTATGTCATATTAACTTGGAGAACTAGTGGTACTAAGCACACTAGTCCAATCTCCTGCAAAGAAAAGCATGTATTCAGTAAACAAACACAGGTATCATTGTAGTGTTGGGTGTAAATAATTATGGAGTGTTCATTGTCATAATCAGTAAATATAAAATAATGTTTCATGTGTGACCTGTAGCATTTCACAAGAAAAAAGGCAGCAAGAAATGTGCTACTACAGCTGCATCTATACATGTTGGTATCTTAGGAACAGTCAGTGTTTACCGGGGTTGTTCTGGAGAAGGGCTTGATACAGCATGCAGACATTAGTAGAATATGCTCTTTTTTAAAACGGTAAACAATTTTAACTATTTTTTCTTTACAAGGTGTTCATTGTCATCACATGAATTTTAATTTGTTCAATTTCATTACAGTGATGCCTGATCTTTGTCAATATTATAGACTGATTTGAATTCTGCTAATTAGTAAAGCATCAGTAAAGCGCATTTATATTTTTGTTTTGTTTTCAGTATTCAAATTCATGTCAGTCTCTGTTATGTGTAACTACTACACATATTCATGTTTGACAATTTAAGGTTCTGCCTGAGGTTGAATAGTCAAAGTGAATGTTGGAAATAACAAAATGAGGTGTTATTGTGATGCTAACCGTACATTTTCCTCGCCAAGTATTGAAAGCTTCATAATATGTATGTCTACCTTCTTCAAAAATGAATACCGGTAGTTTATTTTATAAACTTATTTCTGAGTCATCGCCATGTGCAAAAATACTTCTTAAAGGTGTATTAATATGTATGTGTTGATACACTGTGGGTATAATATAAGTGCAGAAGTCAACTTAGTTTTCCATGTCCAAGATGTTATTATTAAAATGTGTATGAAAACAAATATATATTTAAATGTGCACATTAAAATTTGTTGATAACTTATATGTGGTTGATTGTTATAAATTTGAAATTACCTGGATTGATCATATGTGGGCCTCACGCAGACTATATATCCTCCCTGTGTCTGCCTGACCCAGGTGACCGCCTTAGTCCCTCTTCTGCATCCTCTCATTCCCATTTTTGGGTTGCAGTGTTGCCTCTAGCAACATCATAATTCAAGTTACGTATTATGCATTCATATATTGCTGTGGTGAGAATATATACACACAAGAATAGCTTGCATGTGTCAGTTAAAAGGCATCACAGGATACCAGTTACATAGACTACAGCCAGGCATCAAGGACCACAATGGAAACAAGTGCGAGCATTTACTTGTGTAATCCTTATATATGGTGTACTCTAGCTGTATTTATGTTTTATGCATTTACACGTTTACATTTTTATATTGAATAAAATCATCATCATCAATGTTGTCGTATAAAAAAATCTTTTAAAAAACTACAATGCAAATCAACAACATTCTGCAGTAATAGTATCCAAATGTAAGTCACAAAATACTGTTTTAATAATTATGATCACCAATATAATACTCCCGTGTTTGACGTTCTCTTGCACAAAATTACGGATGCTCCCTGACTAAGTTACTTGCACGACCAATAGGGGCCTACTGCCAAACCAATGTTACTTGTCATGTCGCACCCTCACGTCGTCTACTCTCTAAATCTGAATTAATACACGGCTACGCTATGCCTTCTTGTTGCTAACTGCGAAAGTGTAATACGTACATTCGTACAACCACTTTGGAATCTTCATCTTGATACACCAAAGCACGTGTGTGATGTTATTGTTTTTGAATGCGTGATATGCCAATCTCACATAAAGCACGTGACTGAAATGGCCCAGGAGGTCGACAGCGCAATTGGCTTTCGCCAGCTATACCCGGTGTAACAACAAATCTTTTTATTGACGATTAAAAAACAAGTACACACTTTTTTTATTAAACCGACTGTGCACACTAGTTAAACTATTCACACATTACACATCTGGACCTAAAAGAACCGGATTGGCGATGGGCAAACAAATTGGTTGAGGACCTTTAAGAAGCTGCTACTAAACCTGGACCCCATCAAAGCTTGCGGCCCTGATGCGCAGTGATGGTATCACACCCAAGCTCCTACAGACAGTCGCAGAGGAAATCACTCCAGCCCTCAGCCTGCTCTTCCGCAACTCATACAGCACTGGAACACTGCCACTTGACTGGAAATTGGCCCGCATCACACATGCCTTCAAGAAAGGAGAGCGATACAAGGCTGTCAACTACCATCCCATCTCACTCACATGCATAGCCTGCAAGGTGATGGAGCACATCATCACCAGCCACATCATGTCGCACCTCAAGAAGAACAACATCCTCTGTCCAGAGCAGCATGGCTTCCGACGTGGATGATGCTGCGAGACCCAGCTCCTAGGGTATGTTGATGATACATCCGAAGAACTAGAGAGAGGACACCATTGTCCTAGATTTCTCGAAAGCCTTCAACAAAGTCAGCCATACCATGCTGGTCCACAAGCTATGTTACTGTGGCATCGGAGGTTGCCTCAATGTGTGGATCGAGAGCTTTCTTGAGGGCAGGCAGTGGTGGTGGAGGGAGAGAGATCTGATGTCACGCCAGTTGTCGGGAGTCCCTCAGGGCTCAGTCCTTGGCCCCAGTCTATTCATAGTATATATTAACGACCTACCTAAAGGCATCAAATCCAAAGTCTGATTAAGGGCTCCGCATTAACACTTGTCTGGGACAAGTAATTACCAATGTCATGACAAGTACATTGTCCAGGACACTTGTCCTATGGGACAAGTTGATTGAGCCACAATATTAACAGGGCTTGAAGTTGCTACTATCTCATTGCATTTGCGAGTATAATCTTATGACTACGACTACTACAGAATTGCTTTAGTTGCAGTGTGCAATTTAGAACTTTGTCCATTAATTATTGTCCTGCTCCAGTGGGCGACTGACATTTGGGTCCTTGTGTTGATATAGTGGGCATTAGCCATCAAGCAAATTGTGCATGATGCCACTTTAACCCCTTACGGTCAACTGCAGCAAAGTATTGATAAATTGTAGCAAGTGAGTGATGACTGCCTAAAGCTATAGGTATGAAGTCCTCTGCAGGCATACCTGTACTGTCCACCCTTATATCACTTGGTGACTTGGGCAACCAGTTATAGAAAGGGGCAACTCTTAACTAGCTAGTTGTTTTATTAGTTTAAACGTGTGAATACTGTATGGACATACATACATCCAAAATAAATTTGTATAATTTCATAAAAGCATTCAATTGCTTAAATAATTGTTATGGTTGTAAATATCAATGTAATTACCAAGTAGCATGGCTAGGTCCAATTACATAACTGTATCTGGACTTTGGTACAAACAATATTTTGTATTAGTAGCAGATATGATAATTCAGAACATTGTATATAGTGTTGATATAAAATTGTGTTCAATAAAATGCCATGACACGTTTAGCTTTGCATTTTAATTCGTTACAAGGAGGCAGTCTGTTCCTAGTTTTTAATTTATTAATTAATATAATGTTCTTAAGACTATACTAACTATGTTGAAGGTATACTGCCTGCCAAATAGTGTTTAGTAAGCCTGTAACAAAGTTTTTAATTTGGAAGGTACAACTGCAGAGCCAATAATGGCAATAACACTGGCGTTTTATGTTTAAAGCAATTTTTTGTTGGGACAAGGAAATTTCTGGGACAAGTAAACATAAATTAGTAGGTTTATGGGAGTTAATATCAAAAGCTGCAAGAAGACCTCGATTCTTTCACCACCTGGGAGAAACAGTGGTCCATGAACTTCCACCTGCAGTAATGCTCCACGTTGCGTGCCATCCACAAGAGGAATAAGATCACACCATCGTATGAGCTGCATGGACACACTTTGGAGAACGTCATCACCATAAAATATCTCGGTGTCAACCTACAAGATGACCTGAAATGGAGATCCCACATAAACATCACTACAAGGAAAGCCAAAAGGACCCTCGGCTTCCTCTGGCGCAACCTGAACATTGGAAACAAAAGAAACCGCATACAATATCCTTGTTCGCCCGATTCTGGAATATGCAGCCACCATGTGGGACCCCTACACTGCCAGTGATACCCAGACAGCAGGCTGAGCTCCAGGAAGAACAACACCTGCAGCTACGACATCCCCTATTGCAGGACACAATACCGGCAGAGGTCGTTTTTTCCCGAGGGCAATCCCGGAATGGAACAGTCTGCCCCAGGAGGTAGTGACTGGCCAAGTCCCTGGACTGCTTCAAGTCCAGGCTTGCAGCCTACCTATAAATACCACATCCCTCCCCGACCCCCCTTTCTTTTGCTTATACCTTACCTGCCCTACCCCTACTATACCACACCCTCTACCCCCTTTCCCACATTCAAGAGATCTTAAAACCATGCTGGCCATCTTCGCAACCTCCATATGACATAATCATCAGTATATTGATGTTGGCATCATTCTCTTACAAACATACACGTACTTGACAGAATGTCATACCTTTTTCATTAGTCATACTTCAATATATCAGGTAGATGATTGATGTATATGTGGAGTGTTGACTGCAGAAGCCGTGTTGACTGCCTGATACGACTGTGTATCGGTCGAAATGGTCCATTATATTAGAGTAGGTAATGTGTTCAAGGAGTTTGCAACATATTGAAGTTAGGGAGATGGGACGGTAATTTGATGGAATGGACCTGTCTCCCTTTTTAGTCCTTTGGGCCGAAGGTCCAAGGGACTATTGCCATCACTCTGCGTCCACCGTTAGCTGCCGTATCTCAGAAACTATTCAGCAACTTGTTTTCTAATTTTGCATAGGCGTATCTTAGGGTACTGCCACTATGCACGAGAAATCTGCATTTGATTGAATCATTCTAAGGACCCCGTAGGGCCCCCAAGGGCCCAAAAAGCTGGTAATTTCACATTTTGCCTATTTTTTCAAAAACTGTTCAGCAACTTTTTTCTAATTTTGCATATATGTATCTTAGGGTGCTGCCACTATACACATGAAATCTGTATTTGATTGAATCATTCTAAGGGCACCTCAGGGGCTCCCAAAGTGCAAAAGTGTTACATTATCTAGTGATGTAGTTTTGAGAAGGGCCCTTGAGACCACCCCCAACCGTAGATGTTGTGTATTGTGCCAGAAACTGTGCCCCAGCCTCACTCTGCATTGTTCCATTGATAATTTTTAATTGGTCACAGGCAGAGCAGACACATTTGACCCCTGTTAAACTCAGTTGTCTGCAGCTTTTAAACTGTATCTTCAAAACTGTTGATTTTCTATAATTGTAAGTTGTGTTTATTTTGATGTTCATTTAATTATTATAAAATGGTGTGACTGTGGTGTCTATTGGTTAAAGATGTATTTACTGCAGAAACCTGTAGGTGACAAACATAGAACATTTTTATTCTGTCACCTGTAGGTGACAAACATAGAAAATTAATATTCTGGACAACTATAGAGTGAAATATCCTACACTTTATTGATATCAAATGCATTCTACTGTTCTGTTTACGCTTGCCATGCCTTGTGTAGACATTGTACTGTGTAAATTAATTGTATCAATATAGACTAATAATTACAGATTCACAATATAGTTGACACCTGAAACAACCAAATGTCAACCATTAGAAGAGTTGACATAGTTCTGCTATACACAAGCAAGAAATCTGTATTTGATTGAATCATTCTAGTGTCATCAGCATATAGTAGAACATACATTTTTTACATCATCATCACTAAGGTTGTTGTAAATTTCACCAGCTGCCATGTCAAGTCTGTTATAATTGTGACCAACAGTGTTCAAAATTATTCAGGTAAATAACAAAGGACACAAGTTTTCTCCTTGCCATACCTCTACATCACATGAGAAGAAGGCTGACACAGCCTGGCCCTGATTTATACATGATTTAGCATTTTTGTACATGTTGTATACAACTTTCAACACATTACCATTAATACCGCATGAAATTATCTTAGACCACAGTGAGGACCGGTCTACTAAATCAAATACTTTCTTATAATCGATGAAGGCACAATAAAGCCTTTTGCATCGAGACAAATACAATTCAACCAATACCCCTATCTGAACACTGCCTGTTCTTCACCTATTACATTCGCTTTGTTTAGGTATGTGGTCAGTCTGGTGTTGTGAACAATCACTAAGGATTAATGAACACTTGTACAGAATGTCCCCCATTTGGCAGGTTTAATTGATCTATTCAGCAATGAGGACACTGCTTAGGCCTCACTCTGGACACTGTCACTCACAGTGTTGTGTATTGTCTTAGTTGGTGCATTGAGCTAATCTACTTGACCATGAATCAGTGGTGGCTCTTGTTGTGTATTACACCCAACTGTGGAGCTAAGATTCTCTGTCTGCTATTGTTTGATGGAAGCTGTGACTAATCTGTAATTGGTCACTGGCAGTAGCTTGTGTCAACAGACAGCATTAAGCCACTAGACCCCTGTTAAACTGGACAGTTGCCTGTAGGTTTTAAACTGTGTCAATCAGTGAGTCTACCTTTTGCTCTCAAATAATCTGTCCTCTTAGTTTTACACATAAAGACATAATCTGGCATAAATTGATAAGTCTTTGTAGCAGCACATTTGTACTTCCAGTGTATCATTGCAACATAACATACATATTACATACTGTGTGCCACATTTGAATGTTGTGCATGTAATATGCAATCCATTTGCATAATGTAAAACTTCAACAGCCGTTTTCTTCTTGTTCAATGCTCCATAACTTCACCAATTTTTGTAGCAGTCATAATTTTTGAAACTGTGTGAAGCACCCTACCAAACCTTTACAAGGATGTAAGAAAACAATGTTACAATTTTTCCGACTTAACACTCATTTGGTCAGCCGGGGTCACATATCAACGTATTAGTCTAAAGGACTTCAGGGACACTTGGCCCATTTTTAGAATAATTATATCGGATGCAACCAACGGGAGATAATGTACACCAATAAACATACATAACAAACATATATTGTATCCAGCTACAGAAAGTAACGTGTATAAGTGTACAATCTTATAATATCACTAGAATATCGATGTATGAAGGAGTACAATTTATCATAACAACTTAAATCAGTCAACGAATTTCTGTCGGTCCTGCTAGCTCAGTTGGTAAAGGCGTTGGTTCCTTGGCATTTATTTTGTAATCGGGCAATGCCGGTTCAATCCCGACACCAAACCATTGATTTTTTTAATGTTTTCACGAAGTAATATAAACCAAATCATTTTTATACTATGCTGCACTGTTTGTAAATGTTTTTAAATTTTTGTAGTAATTATTTATTCGCCACAAAAATAAAAATATGGGAATTATATAACAATGTTTCTAAATTTTATTTATTCAAACAAATATAATGTAATGGATATAGAATTTATTAACTGTATATATATATTGTATGGTAATATATTGTAATTATATATGTGAAAACAAATGGTGATCTGTCTGGATAAAAAAAAATTAGAAACATCGTTATATATAATTAATAATAATAATAATAAATAACTTCTAACGCACCATTATCCTCAGACAATCCGAGCTCAGTGGCGCACCAAAACCAAAGGATTAAGCATTCTCATACTCGTGTAATAGGCGAAAGTCGTCAACAAATGGATAGATGTGCTAGGAAGCTAGGGAGGATAGGTGATATTGAAAAGATAGGTTTTGAGGTGTAACAATATTTTCTGCTGATTACCAATTACCATATTTTCATTTTTGTGGCGAATAAATAATTACTACAAAAATATTTACAAACTGCATCATAGTATAAAAATGATTTGGTTTATATTACTTCGTGAAAACATAAACAAAAAAAGTGTAAAAAAATCAATGGTTTGGTGTCTGGATTGAACCGGCGTCGCCCGATTACAAAATAAATGCCAAGGAACCAACGCCTTTACCAACTGAGCAAGCAGGACTGACAGAAATTTGCTGACTGATTTAAGTTGTTATGATAAATTGTACAACTCCTCGTTCATACATCGATATGCTAGTGATATTATGAGATTATACACGTTACTTTCTGTAGCTGGATACGATATATGTTTGCTATGTATGTATATTGGTGTACATTATCTCCCATTGGTTGCATTCGATATAATTATTCTGAAAACGAGCCCAAGCTCAGCGATACCTAGTCGACTTGTAGGCTCATTCACATTCATTATTCATTGTTTTGAATAAAATTTAATTCATGTGGAACCGTAAGATAACTGCTTGTTCCTATATGATGACTAGTTTTTGTATTACATCGGAATATTGCACAATAACTCATTCTGACGCTCGTTTCGACCCCAAAACTATCCATGTATACATGCTCTGAATGCATAGAAAGGGTCGGCCTGCTGTGAGTGTGAGTCATATGTGACGTTAAGATACCACGTGATCGCCTAGCTCATAAAATTTTGATTTTCCGCGGGAATTGCTACACAGACGGGTTTAAAATCGAATTTATGTTACAAATGTATTTTTTTTTATTTTTTTTATGTTTTCAAATGTTACATACAATGTTAAACTGTGTGTATACATGGAAAACGGATTTTAGCTAATGCCTTGTTTTTATGGGACGGATGCTAGCTGTTGGCACCGCGGCTACCGCCACACACCCATAACCGAGGCAGAGATCGCGCCATCGCTAATTTACGTGACAAGAACGGACTTTCTTTCAAACAAATGGGTGTATATGTTGCTATTAGAGGGCACCACATGCAGCAGGTCGGGTGACGCGAACAATAATGGCAATTAGCGCAAGAGGTAGAGAGCGATCGCTCGCCTCAAAAATAATGCACTGCATTTTGTGAGCTGATAATGGCTTTTATGTTCAGAAAACCAGTTCCACTCAATACTTTGAAAATGCCCATGCATTATATATAATATATATATACTGTATTCCTTCTATTAAGCATACATGCCCTAATTAACGTACACCCCCTTTTTAGCAGCATCCGATGCCGTGACAATGCCAACCTTGACTGTTGAATCCATCATTGTGTTTGAATTTCTACCAATATCATACTAAATTCAAAACTTGGTGATGAAACAACATGAAAAGGTCCAGAATTATGCAGATGTTTACAGTGTTCTGGTATCCTGTTGCTCGTATGTTAGATGCATAAATCGCTTGCCAATCATGTCTGCTGAAATGGTTGTACTCAGGAACCAAAGATAATGGGTGCACACCACTGTACGCTTATTAGAACACAAATTTGACATATTTCCATGTCTCAAATATTTGCTAAGCATACTGTACGCTTAATTGAACGAATACGGTATATATATATTTAAAATATATTAATATGTATACATATATGTATATATATATATATTGTATATATATACATATATATATGTGCATATATATATATATATAATCAATGGTTGATCTTAGACTATGCCTGATGAGTGTCGTGACATAGCACCCATGAAAACATGAAGTAGATTTGCTGACAAAGTTGACTGCATTAATTTGCAGCACTTGTAACTATGAAGAGACACACAGGCTGGACAGGGCCCCTGGAAGATGATATGGATCTTATCCCTGAGAGAGACATTGGGCAGCTGTCTCCAAAGAAGCGTGCAGTCAACCAGACAAGAAAGCTGGAAGATGCTGGTAGGAATGTTTCATTGAAGTGTGAAGAATTATAAATGTTTATTGCCCACTATGTGTTTGTTTATAAATGTGTGCTCATACTGACTACTTAGTCTGTATGAGCACACATGACCTTATCTCACTAAGATTCTTAGAACAACCAATGTTCCATCATTATGTTAGAAACCATTTTGCCTAACCACAAACACTGAGACACTTGCCATTTTCAAATATTGATTAGATTTATTTTGTTCAAAACATGTTTAATATCTCTGGCAGACAAACACTGAACACCAGTTGCTACACTGTATTTTTTTGTTTTTTCTGTGTCTATTTTTCTGTTATCTAATTCACTCATAGTTAGTTAAGTTTTTCATTTTTGAAATAAATTTGACTACCGGTGTATTTATTTTATTAACCGACTATTTGTTATATTGCTACACTTTGTTATAGTTATTTAAAGAATTAGTAGTCTATATGCTGTATTAATTATTTAACTTGCTCTGATTAGCATTCACCCCCTTTTTACCAGCATCTAACATTGATCTTTGTTTGACTATGACTAAAACTGCTCACTGAATCCATCGTTTAAATGGTAATTCCATGAAAACGTAACCAAGAAAGTTCCACCTGCATCTGCAGCCTTTGCAGTGATCTAGCATCCCTTTGACCACGAAATCATCATCACGTGGATGCGTAAATCACTTCCAGTCAACTTATGTTGTGTTGAGTGTTGACATGTGTCATTCCGGCTGAACTAAACTTGAATTTATGCAGAGGATGGTTGGCCTGCGCTATGGTTTTATGCGTGTCTTAATACATCTGTCATGCATGTGTGGCATAGTGGCTAGAGCACTGCACTCTCAATGGACAGAACCCGAGTTTGAATCCTCTGCTGCTATTTCGAACCTTGGGCAAGTTCATTCACTCTACGTTGTTCCAGTTCACTCAGTTATAAGAATGAGTACCTCACTATAGACAGTGGTTGATATTTATGTTCGAATGGTCTTTGCACATTAATTGCAGCATGGCTGAATGCTTCCCAGAGAAGTCGAGATGGTGTTCGATTGAACAGGTCTGCCAGGGAGTAAAGTGTAAAGTGTCTTGAGCAGTCCTAAGGACTGGATATGTGATATATATAAACGTATCCTTTTCTATGTTTTTTTCAGATCGTTTATCTTAACCACTGCTAACTCACCTCTCCAAAGAGAAGTAGTTTTAGTCGTGTAACCACTGCTAACTCACCTCTCCAAAGAGAAGTAGTTTTAGTCGTGTAACCACAAATAATAGACAAAACATGTTTTTTTGTTCAATTTAGAGTGACACATGATGTCAGTGGTGCCATGTTGGTTTAAAACGGAAATGATAAAGTTGGTGGTGCCCCATAGTGGGGTACAGTAGAAGCAGTACCACCACATAGTGGTATACAGTAGAAGAAGTACCACCACATAGTGGGGTACAGTAGAAGCAGTACCACCACATAGTGGTATACAGTAGAAGCAGTACCACCACATAGTGGGGTACAGTAGAAGCAGTACCACCACATAGTGGTATACAGTAGAAGCAGTACCACCACATAGTGGGGTACAGTAGAAGCAGTACCACCACATAGTGGGGTACAGTAGAAGCAGTACCACCACATAGTGGTATACAGTAGAAGCAGTACCACCACATAGTGGTATACAGTAGAAGCAGTACCACCACATAGTGGGGTACAGTAGAAGCAGTACCACCACATAGTGGTATACAGTAGAAGCAGTACCACCACATAGTGGGGTACAGTAGAAACAGTACCACCACATAGTGGTATACAGTAGAAGCAGTACCACCACATAGTGGAGTACAGTAGAAGCAGTACCACCACATAGTGGTATACAGTAGAAGCAGTACCACCACATAGTGGGGTACAGTAGAAGCAGTACCACCATATAGTGGTATACAGTAGAAGCAGTACCACCACATAGTGGGGTACAGTAGAAGCAGTACCACCACATAGTGGTATACAGTAGAAGCAGTACCACCATATAGTGGTATACAGTAGAAGCAGTACCACCACATAGTGGTGTACAGTAGAAGCAGTACCACCACATAGTGGTATACAGTAGAAGCAGTACCACCACATAGTGGGGTACAGTAGAAGCAGTACCACCACATAGTGGTGTACAGTAGAAACAGTACCACCACATAGTGGGGTACAGTAGAAGCAGTACCACCACATAGTGGTATACAGTAGAAACAGTACCACCACATAGTGGGGTACAGTAGAAACAGTACCACCACATAGTGGGGTACAGTAGAAGCAGTACCACCACATAGTGGGATACAGTAGAAGCAGTACCACCACATAGTGGGGTACAGTAGAAGCAGTACCACCACATAGTGGGGTACAGTAGAAGCAGTACCACCACATAGTGGGGTACAGTAGAAGCAGTACCACCACATAGTGGGGTACAGTAGAAGCAGTACCACCACATAGTGAGGTACAGTAGAAGCAGTAAAACACACAAGTGCCACCATGTAGCGCCACTATTTTGCTATTTTATTCTGATGTTTTTTGTAACCTTAAGAATATTTCTAAAGTGTTCTGTATGCTTAAACGAATGAATACCATATTTGTATATAAAAACAATTCTAGACCATAATTATATTAAATTTTCACTATGCTGTGAAGCATCATAAACAACCTTGGAGGTGGAGATGTATTATTAACTCATTAGACCTGGCCAGTTAAATTGGCTTGTGTCCCTGTTCCCCAGGCTGCTGCCACATATCTCAACATTTCTGGGTGCCTGCAGGTTTTAAACTGTATCTTAAAAACTATTGCTTTTCTATAATTACAACTTGTGTTTATTTTGATGTTCATTGAATTATCTTTAAAATGGTGTGGCTGTTGTGTCGATTGGTTAAACATATGTTGTAATTTATAGGTGACAAACATAGACAATTAATATTCTGGACAGCTATATAGTGGAATATTATACATTTTATTTACATCAAATGCATTCTACTGTATATTTACGCTTGTTATGCCTGGCTTAGACATGAAACAATGTAAATCAGTTCACTGTATAGACAGCAAACACAGCTTAGAAAGACTTCTATATTGGTTGCTGTCATCCTACATATGACTTCTGTGTCGCATCAACGTCAGTGTTGACTTTGTGATCACTAGTATATTGACACCTGAAACAACCAAATGTCAACCATAGAACAATTGACAGAGTGTTAGAATACTTACCTAATCATATAGCAACATATAAACAGCAGTCTCCGTGCCGAAAACCCAACTGACAGTGACCAAACTTGGACAACGAAACATAAACAAAGCCCAACTCATCCATGTTATCGCTCTTTCAGTTGCATTTCGAATATAATGTCAACTTATCTTTAGTTCAGTGTCAGAATTGTCCTATCCAATGAAATAATAGTGCAAACTTTGTCATTAGTAAACAACTACGATGTCCAAGGCGGTGCCATTTTTGAAGATCCACAGGTGGCGAACTTCTATCGTGAAAAAGTCAGTTTTTTCAATGCTACCACATGTCGAAAATACCCACAATTCATAGCTTAGATATCAAGGAATCAGCCAGTATTAGTCTCTTAAGTATCCGCAAGATGGGGGCCACCAGGTGCTCTGGGGAGAAAACACCCGGGCGCTTTCATATGCGCAGGGTTTAGTGGATTAAACTAAACATTGCATGGTCTCTTGAAACAATGTAGACTTCTAATTTCTCGCCCCTGCATATTTTCCTAACAGGTGATGGCCAAAGAAACACAGCCATCCAAAGACAGATGGTGTCAAAATGGGAACGTGAAATCCTTGAAGACAAATACCTTCGTCTCTATGAGGAAAACATCTTGCTAAAAAAACATGGCCGAAGACAGGAGGACAAGATCAAGAGGTAAGAACACTCTCAGAAGACAGGAGGACAAGATCAAGAGGTAAGAACGCTCTCAGAAGACAACAAGACAAGATCAAGAGGTAAGAACATCCTTAGAAGACAACAGGACAAGATCAAGAGGTAAGAACATCCTCAGAAGACAGGAGGACAAGATCAAGAGGTGAGAACGCTCTCAGAAGACAACAGGACAAGATCAAGGTATGTACTTTATCCTAGTTGATCACCTGGTAGTGAGGTATGTACTTTATCCTGGTTGATCACCCACCAGTGAGGTAGGCACTTTATCCTAGTTTATCACCCACCAGTGAGGTATGTATTTTATCCTAGTTTATCACCCACCAGTGAGGTATGTATTTTATCCTAGTTGAGCACCCTCCAGTGAGGTATGTTCTTTATCTTGGTTGATCACCCACCAGTGAGGTATGTATTTTATCCTAGTTGATCACCCTCCAGTGAGGTATGTTCTTTATCTTGGTTGATCACCCACCAGTGAGGTATGTATTTTATCCTAGTTGATCACCCACCAGTGAGGTATGTTCTTTATCTTGATTGATCACCCACCAGTGAGGTATGTACTTAACCTGATTGATCAACCACCTGTGAGGTATGTTCTTTATCTTGGTTGATCACTCACCTGTGAGGTACTTTATCCTCCTACATACATTGTTTATCTGCAGTACATAACTGTTTATAAAGAATTGCATTAGAGTTGTGAATTAACCATAGAAACGTAGATAAATGAACACTACAGTACTAAGGTATTTGCTTGTGTCAATAATGGTTGAGAACTAAATTTCTCAAATTGTATTGTAGAATGGCAACAAAACTACTCCGACTTCTTAGCGATAAAAAGAAAATGGACACAGGGATTGCAGGTATGATCTTAGCTATTGTTTATACAACTATATTTGATTAGCCATTTATTTTTGGACACTTACAAATAATATTCGCTGTCCAAGATACTTTAACCATACCCACAAACTGTTGAAGCAATACATAACTTTGCATGATTTCATCAGTGGTAGGGTTTGTGTGTACATCAACAAAACCAGCAGCCCTACTTGACGCAAACACACACTCTGACACACCGCCTCTTGCACTATGTCAAAGTAGTTATATAACAGTTTGTGGGTATGGCTAGTTAGTGTATTTCAGATGGTGAATATTAAGTTATCAGAAAACATATATGGTACACAAAAAATAATTATCGAATTTACTGTCTATGAACAAGAATAAATCCGGATGTCATGTCATATTTAATAAACCCTGGTATTAACAAGGTTCAAGTTCATCAGTGAAATGTTGTACTTTATAAAAGATCAGTAAATACAGTGGAACCTCACTGTTAAGGTCACCCTCTGCACTGGGCAAAATGACCTGAATAGTGAGGTGACCTTATTAGCAGGACTAATTTCCTATACTTTACTGTAGTTATTATTATGTACACTTAATAATAATAATAATATTTAATATTTATAGAGCGCAATATCCATAATATATGCTCAAAGCACTGTACAATCAAAATTCAATCAAGCGATTCAATGTATGCTTTATATCATTAAAAACTACAAAAAAAGAAACATCAGATAAAATGTAGAACAAATTAAATTAGTTATATTAAAACTGTTCATTAAAGACTAAAAATAAATAAAATTAGACTGATTAGTACTCTATGTACATATATGCATACCTATACATACATACCCATGCACGCACGCATACATAAATAAATACTGATACATGCACTCAAAATAATATATATATGCATAAAAAGTAAGATATGCAGTAAAATGTCCACAAATGAAATTAAATGTTAAAAATGACTGCAGTATTGAGTTTTAGACATGTGCATCTTTAGTGTCTTTCTGAATGCCGATAGACTTCTGCTGCACTTGATAGCAATGGGCAGCGCATTCCACAGTCGAGGACCAATCACATGAAAGGACCAGTCACCGAAACTGACCAGCTTCGTTCGTGGACCTTCAGGCAACTGTTGTTCAGATGAACGTGTGCGTCCCGGACAGTGCCTGGTTAACAGGTTGGCCAGATACTGCGGCGCCGTCCCGTTCAGACATCGGAATACATGAAGAAGTATTTTAAACTCGATTCGGCATTTGATTTGCAGCCAGTGTAACTCTTTTAGAACTGGAGTTATGTGGTCACGGCGAGGTTTGAACGTGATGATTCTGGCTGCCATGTTTTGGATTCGCTGGAGTTTGTGAATATGGTTACATGGTAGTCCAGCCAGTAACACATTCCCGTAGTCCAATCTAGATATGACGAAAGCGTGCACAAGTGATTTAGTCGCATCTGTTGTAAGGTGTCGCCTGGTACGACAATTGTTGTGGCGGTGCATATACACTGTTCGGCAAATGGCACTTATGTGGTTAGTCATATTGAGGGATGGATCAAATACAATGCCAAGGTTGCGAGTAGTTGATGATGAAGTCATAGTTGAGTCACCAATAGTGATACCAATGTCCTTTAGCAGTGGCAACTTCTGTTTAGTACCAAACACCATGACATCCGTCTTCTGGTCTTCTGATCATTTAACTTCAGTAAATTAGTCTGAGAGCATTCACCAATTTCTTCGAGGCAACAGCACAGATGATCCATTGCTCAAGTTCGTTTGGCCATCTCCACCAGGACAAAATTAAACATAAAGTTGCATGTCGTCGGCATATAGGTGATAATCCAAGCCGAATTTCGTGATGACGTCACCAAGTGGTGTGATGTATGCAGTACGGAGTCTTGCGGTACATCAAACAGCACAGCCGTTGGGGAGGATTTGACACATTCAATATGAACGACTTGATGCCTACCGGACAAGTAAGATCTGAAGCATTCAAGCGCAGCACCTGTGACACCGAATCTGTGAGTGAGTCTGCTCAATAGAATGCCATGGTCAGTGGTGTCGAAAGCAGCGGTCAGGTCAGTCTTAATTAACACAATAACACAGCCACAGTCTACTGCAGACAGAATATCATTGCGTACTTTAAGCAGAGCCGTTTCAGTTCAGTGATCTTGTCAATATGCCAATTGAAACTGGTCGTGTAAGTTGTTCTCTTGCATGTGGTGTTTTGCTACAACTCGCTCGATTACTTTAGAGAGAAATGCCACATTCGATACAGGTCAATAGTTCTGCAATGATTCTGGATTTAGTCCAGCCTTCTTGATTAGTGGCGAGATGTAGCCAGGCTTGTATTGTATCTGGAACAACGGACGACTGCAGAGATGCTACAACTATGTGCGACAAAATGGGCAGAAGTTCATCGATCGATTATCTCACTAGCCAGGTAGGAGCTGGGTCTAGGTTGCACGATTTAGGTGGTGCATCCATGATGATATTCTTGATTTCATCTGGTGGTTGGTAGGGAGAAGGAAGACAGCTCCGATGTGCAGCAGTTGTTGGTATCCACATTCTTGTCACCATTTCCTCTGTCAGAGCTGGTAGACAACTCACGACAAATGTTGCTGATCTTTTCAGAAAAATAGTCTGAAAAGATACTTTCACTTGGCAGGTGTGATGTAGTTCGCATCTATTTTACTTGTGCCATTCGACACAAAATATACCAATATGGTTCTTTTGTAGAAGTAGGATTAATAGATATATAAATAAATTAAATAAATGAATAAATAAATATATGATTAAAATGTCAATGTGATAAAAAAACATAAAAATACTTGTTAAAAAGTCAGTAGAAATTGTTCTAAAATGTAATAAATATGTAAATAAATAAATTATCTAAAAGGTCAATTCCAAGGATTCATATGATGCTTTCTTATTTTGAAATATCTCGCCCCAACTCTTGCCATTGTTCACGGTCGAGTGCACGTAGACCGTTGATGTTGGCTAGGCAATGTAGCGTATGATCTATGCGATGCAGGCCCGTGCTCAACGCAGAGTCATCTGCAGTCAACACTTGTATGTCGTGACACCTGTGTCCACGGCGAAATAGTTGTTGATCGCTCGCTGTGGGTTGCATAGGAGCACGTGCACGAATAGACTCCATCTTGCAGTTATGACGGCTTCACTGATGGGATGGCATCGGCAACGGTGGTACAGTGCCTCGTTAGAAATGTGATGTGGTTAATAGATGATCTGGTGTAGATGACGACAGTGGTACACATCCAGACAATCTAGCTCTGATTTTGTAAGTCCCCACGACTTCTCGATTCGACACCAAATGTTGAACATTTGCCTGAGGGCAAGGTTTGCGATGAGCAGACAGTGGTCGCTATCGAGTAGTGTGTCGGCGTATACCTGAGAGTTGGGTCAATAGTCGTTTGTGTGTCTGTTGGCAGATGACAAAATTGATTACATTGTGTATGGGTACAATGTGACCTGTCGTCATATCGCGGTGCTGTCCTTGCCACATTGTTTTGTGACAAGTGGCATGCTGGAATGCAGTGTTGGAGACAAACAAGCTGTGTACCTCGAGGAAGTTGGCGAGGGCTATGCCGCTGATGTTCTGTCTGCCATGCGAGTGTTTTTCCATGAATTCCTCGTCGAACTTTCTGTAACTGAGCTTGCTGTTGAAATTGCCAGCGATGCAGAATAGGGCACTTGACATGTACCGCAACGTGAGACTTGCGAGTTCGGTAACGAACTCATCTTGCTCGGCATTGTTGGTGTTAACGCGTTGCAACAGCGAAGGCCGAGACCATAGTGTCGTGACTGTGACTGCAAACAAGGAGCCGATAGTTGCCTGACCGTTCGTCAAATCCGCCGGTGAATTTCGTCTCCTGCAGACAACAAATGTTGATGTGTAGTCAACCGAGATCTTCGCTTAGCTGGCCTTGTTTCATTGCTGACGAGTCCACATACGTTGAACATGCCGATAGTGAAATGGGAGGGATCGACAATGAAGGCATGGCCATAGAGAATGTTTACAAACAAATGTTGAGATGACTAAAGTATGTTGGCGCATCAACAACACAACATATTATCGCCACGGTAAGAAATAATGACGAATCTTGCCGAAAAATAAATTTATTCGGCTTTCACTTACTGGTGTGCTAAACCACCAGATAATACTACATGAACATGCCGAATAACAAGTTAAAGTAAAGAACTGACAACGGTGCACAAAGCGGAATAAATAGACATAAATTAATAAGGGACGTCATTCGATCTCGACCAAACTACTTTACTGTACTTACTTACTTGTGCCCATCGTCCCTCCTGGGGCATAGGCCGTCGACAACAGCTCTCCAGAGTCCTCTGTCCTGAGCTCTTGTTTCAAGCTGTCTCCAAGTGTGTCCTGTCTTCTTGGTGTCCGCATGGAGGTCCCTTCGCCACGTGTTCTTTGGACGACCTCTTTTTCTCCTGCCTTGTGGGTTCCATGTCAGAGCCTGTCTGGTGATAGTTGATGCTGGTTTCCGGAGCGTGTGACCAATCCATCCCCATCGTCTTCTTCTTATTTCATCTTTGGCAGACAGTTGGTGTGTCCTCCTCCACAAGTCCATGTTGCTGATGGTGTCTGGCCAGCGGATCTGGCGGATTCTTCTTAGACAGTTGTTGATGAAGGTATGTACTTTCTTGGTGGTGGTGTTAGTTGTCCTCCATGTCTCTGCTCCATACAGTAGGACTGACTTCACGTTGGAGTTAAACAGTCGGATCTTCGTGTGTAATGACAACACTTTGGAGCTCCAGATGTTCTTGAGCTGTATAAATGCTCCTCTCGCCTTGCCAATCCTTGCGTCTGTGCCACCCTGCTTGTTGATGATGCTACCCAGGTATGTGAAGGCCTCTACCTCTTCAAGTGCACTCCCTTCCAGTGTGACTGGCTCAGTGCTGGCTGTATTAACCTTGAGGACCTTTGTCTTTCCTTTATGTATGTTGAGGCCCACTTGTGAGGAGATGGCTGCCAGTTCAGTGGTCTTCTCCTGCATCTGCTGGTGGCTGTGGGACAACAGTGCCAGATCGTCGGCAAAGTCCAAGTCCTCCAGTTGCGTCCACAGTGTTCATTGGATTCCATTTCTTCTCTGGGTTGTGCATGTCTTCAGTATCCAATCGATGGCCAGGAGAACGAGGAACGGGGACAGCAGGCAGCCTTGTCTAACTCCAGTCTTCACTTCGAAAAGGTTCGTTTGCTGTCCTCCATGGATTACTCTGCAGCCTGTTCCTTCATAACTGTTCTTAATCAGGTTGACCAGTTTGGTTGGTATGCCATAATGTCGTAGTAGTTTCCACAGAGTCTCCCTGTCTATGCTGTCAAACGCCTTTTCGTAGTCAACGAAGTTGATGTAGAGCGAGGAGTTCCACTCCAAGGATTGCTCTACTATGATGCGCAGTGTTGCGATCTGATCTACGCATGATCTGTTCGGGCGGAATCCAGCTTGCTGATCTCTCAGCAGTGGGTCGACTGCATCTTTCATTCTCTCCAAGATGATCCTGTTGAACACTTTCCCTGGCACTGACAGAAGTGTGATTCCTCTGTAGTTGGAACAGTTGCTGAGGTCTCCTTTCTTGGGGAGTTTTATGAGGTATCCCTCTCTCCAGTCTGATAGCACCTCTTCTTTTTTCCAGATCTTTCCAAAGAGAGGGTACAGTAGTTCCACAGAGATGTCTGTATCTGCCTTGAGTGCTTCTGCAGGAATCTCGTCCGGTCCTGCTGCTTTGTTATTCTTCAGCTGCTTTATGGCCCTCCTGATTTCTTCCTTGGTAGGCTTGTCACACTTGATGGGTAGGTCCGCTTCTGCTGGCTGTATGTCTGGGGGGTCCGGTGGGGTACGTCTGTTCAAAAGTTCTTCAAAATGTTGAGCTGTTTCTCAGTTCCTGTGATGATCTTTCCTTCCTTGTCCTTAACTGGTTGTTCTGGTTTGCTCTGCTTGCCTGATAATTTCCTGGTGGTGTCGTACAGCTGTCTCATATTTCCGCTGCCTGCAGCTTGCTCTGCCTCTTCTGCCAGGCTGTCAATGTAGTTGCGCTTGTCTGTTTTTACACTCTTCTTTACTTCTCTGTTGGCTTCTGTATGCTCTTCCTTTGCCTTTGCTGCTCTTGTTCGACTGTTATTTACTGCTGATTTCTTCTCCTTCCGCACTTGGATCCTGCGCAAGGTTTCTGCTGTGATCCAATCTTTCTGTTGCTGTTTCTTCAGGCCAGCCACTTCTTGGCAAGTTGATGTCAGTGTCTTTTTGGTGTTCTGCCACTGGCTGTTCAGGTCAGATTCTTCATCATGCAGCTCTTGTAGCACTTGGAATTTGTTAGCAAGGTTCAGCTTGTATTCCTCTCTTGTCTGTGGATCTTTCAGGAGGCCGACATTGTACTTTCGTCTCTTTGTTGCTGTCTCCATCCAATTTTTCTTCAGCTTGAGTTTCAGTCTAGCAACCAGCAGGTGATGGTCGGATGCAATGTCAGCTCCCCTCTTCACTCTTACATCTTGAAGTGACCTCCTGAATCTCTTGCCTATGCAGATGTGATCTATCTGGTTCTCTGTAACGTGGTCGGGTGACACCCATGTCGTCTTGTGTATCCTTTTGTGTGTGAAAATGCTGCCTCCGATGACAACCTTGTCCAGTGCACATGTGTCCGCAAATCTCTCTCCATTCTCGTTCATCTCTCCAACACCATGGTTTCCCATCACTTCTTCATATCCATTGTTGTCCATTCCAATCTTCGCATTGAAATCTCCCATAAGGATGGTCACATCCTTTTCTCGGCACTTGTCCAAGATGCTTTGTAGTCTGCTGTAGAACTGGTCTTTGGTTTCTTCATCACTTTCGTTCGTTGGTGCATAGCACTGGATGACATTCATCTTGATTTTCTTTTTCTTTGTTCTGAAGGATGCTGTGATGATTCTTGGTCCATGCGCTTCCCATCCTATCAATGCCCTCTGTGCCGGTCTTGATAGCATGAGTGCTACACCTTCAGTGTGGGGGGCATCGTCTTCTTCATGTCCCGAGAAAAGTAACATCTCTCCTGTAGGTATTCTTCTCTGTCCTGACTATGTCCATCTTGTCTCGCTGATTCCCAGCAGTGCAAGGTTGTAGTTTTTCATTTTCGCTGCTACTTGTGCTGTCTTTCCTGTCTGGTACATGGTCCTCACCTTCCTTGTTCCCATATTAATTTGCTTGGTCGAAAGAAGGGTGCTCGGCCCTATGGCTTCCGTGGTCTCTTGGCTTTCACCACATGGCGTCATAGGTCCTCGAGATGAAGGCCCTTCCTCTTCCAGGCATGTGTTCTCTGTAAATTCTGTTGTCGACGTTTCTGTAGCAAGTAGTTTTTTTACGAGGTGGGGGTGCTAGCCCCACGCTCAACCCTCCTCCTTTCTCATCCGGGCTTGGGACCGGCCATGGCGGAGTTTACTGTATATAGAAATAATTTGGGACTCTCATTGTGACCTTAATTGCGAGGTGGCTGTATTATCAAGGTGACTGTAAAGCGAAGTTCGACTATAGTACTTTCTGTTAGAAACACTTTACATTAGCATCATTTTTAACATACAGGTACATAGTACTACATACATACATAGTCAATTACCTTAAAAATGTACAAAGTATTTCAATTTTTGAGTTTAAATATGTGTTCAACAAAGCTTTTTCAAGTGCAGATTTTAGCGTGCAACACAATGGACCGATATAACTATTTAATTATGTTGGCTGTAGTCCCATCTAAAATATGGATATTTTTGCTGTTTCACACAATCTTTGTAATTTTGCTCACTTGCCACAAATCGAAACAATGTTGATTGATTATTATTTATTTAGCCATACTACAATCAGTAGTATGGCTTGGAGAGTTCAAAATGTTCAAATATGTATCCGTTTATAAAACTTAAAACGGAGTTCTAAGAAACCTATCGGTATTGAGATTTAAAACGCTTAGTGATCAAAAAATTCCCCCAGTTTCAGGAAGATACAGAATAATTGTTATACTTGCTTTAATGTAAAATAGTATGTAATTTATTTTTAATGACCCATATGCAACTTGCAGCTGCTGTATTTTGAGATTTTCTGTTTGGATGTAGAGATACAGATAATGTGACTTTCTGGAATGATATGTAACACTTTGCAGGGCTTGCTAAGAAAGGACGTGACATTGAAACAGAGGAAATGCTGGAGGACCTGCACAGTAAGATGAGAGACCTAGAACGACAGAACACACAACTCAAAGAAAAGGTACTTATTTCATTTATCCTCACAATTCTTGTTTTGGAAGCCTAAAGCAGGTGATCACGAACAATGACTACAGGTAACCTGCATCAAGCTAACTGGCCAAGCACATCACAAGACAGGCTTGTGATGTACAGGCTTCATGTGCGCTCCCTTCAAGTGAGAAGGGACTTCGCCCATTGTAAGAGACAAGTTAACAACTGAAGCTCACTATTTCAGGGTATTTTGGCAACAGATTAATGGTTGGATGTTTCACAAAATAAATACAATGCATGTATTGTTGTTATACATACATCAACATTCACTGACATTCAGTACTCTTGAGACCAGCTTAATAACATCTGAATTAAAGGTTGAAAGAATAACTGGTACATTGCAGGCAGGCAATAAACCTGGGCCTTGGTGTAAGACTGTCAAACATCTCTCAGACTAATTGTGTAGATGTTGTTTTAATATTTTTTAATGTTCCTTTTCATATAATACATATGGTGTTTTGCACAGATTTATTTCACATGCAAGTGTTATTGTCCAATCCAGGTGGGTGATATTAGAAATAATGTTTTATTATAAACTATGCCATCATTTATGTGTAAGCTTTAGAATAAAAATGGTGTTAAAATAATCAAAGTACTTCTATTCCAGCAGTTAGTTCTAAAGCAAATATTCTAGTATTAGTGAGGAACTGTGTCAATACTTGCAACTCTTAACATATACATTTAAATAACAAATGATGCCAGGATCCCAACAGATTGGCACTTTTTACTAATACAACTTTCTCACAACTGACATCAGCATTCCAATCCAGTGGGTCAACTCTCCCTGGAAATTGATTTAATAGTAATAAATGCAACATGAACAGTGCTTCTCAACATCACTGTATGCACTGTTTAGTTTAGGATGCCCGAACTACAATATAACCAACAACTCCGGTAAATGAACCAGTCAGACAAGTTAATATTACTTAGAATTTATCAAATTTGTAAGGAAACCTCTTCAGCGAAACATTCACAAAGAACAGATTTATACAAAGTTTTGTCTTGGATTCATTTCAGCTACTGGGAGAGATATAGGAGGGCATGATATACTTAAGAATGCATTACTTACCTTAGTTAATAAGTGAATGTAGTTAATTGCATCTCTAACTGAGAATGTTGTAAATAACTTCAGTTAGGTTGAAAATCACACATTAGTCCTAGGTAATTTTTTTACTTTTTTCACAATCAATTTACCTTTTTTCCTGTGACTTTCCCATTCCTATCAGCAACATGCATCATACTACCACAGACAGTGACTCTGCACAGAGATTTCATTATGTCATCATGGCCTTCAACTTATTGCAATGGTGGAATACTATCAACAAGATACATGTCCATCAACATCATACTTTATTATTTGTACATTTGACTTGTCTGTTGATAAGTATCATTTTTAGTCCTTAGGGCCGAAGGTCCAACAGACTTATGCCATCACTCTGTGACTGCCGTGCGCCGTTAGCTGCCATATCTAAGAAACCATTCAGCAACTTTTTCTCTAATTTTGCATGGACATATCTTAGGGTACTGTCACTATGCACGAGAAATCTGTATTTGATGGAATCATTCTAAGAGCCACCCAGGGCCCCAAAAACTGGTAAATTTTCACATTTTGTCTATTTTTTTTAAAACTCTTCAGTAACTCTTTCTTCGAATTTGCATGGACATTTAATTTGCTTCAATCATTCTAAGGGTCCCCAGGGCACCCCAAAATGTTACATTTTTGCGTATTTTGTCAAAACTTTTTCAGTAACTTTTTCTCTAATTTTGCATACACATTCCATGTGGTAGTGCCACTATACACAAGCATTTTCTAATTGATTGAATCATTCGAACTAATGACTTGGATACTGTGGACTGTTATGTAGTAATATTAACCCATTTTATCCAGGATACGATTCTAGTAGTAGTTACACCCTTTTTATCCGGGGTAAGATTCTAATTGTGGTTATTCAACGTAGAAGTTGGCTACCCCCACGTAAATCGAAATCAAAGATGGCAGACAAGTTGCAAACATCATAAAATTTCGAAAATTTTTGAAGGATAACTGATAATTTACTTCATAATGGTGATAACAAGGAGGCAGACATGCAGATAGATGATATAATATGCACGGGCATGCTAATTGATGCAATATTTATCTGTGAAAATGTACTTTGAAGGCTTCGAATTGGAGTGAACCGACAACGGCACCTATTTCCGTCCACTTCGCGCCATGACGCATTTTCAGCAGCAACAAACATAATGTTACTTTCAAAGACAGTAACTGCTTCACAAATAAATTTATATTGAAATGATTACCAACTTTGGTACTTTAGTTTGTTGATTTATTTGTTACAAGAAACAAAAAACAAAAATTGATATCGTTGACAGAAGATATTTCAAAAATTTGCGTAAATCCGCTCAGTGATGCCACCTGCTGCCATTCTGTTCTTTCGCATAGGGGTGTTACTACAGAATTGTACATAATGAGATAATTATCCAAGATATGTGAACAAGTTTGACACCATTGTTTTCAGGGGAGAATGGTGTATCAAATAAAATCAACTTGCTCATTGAGATGTTGCTTCCTTCATGGAGAAAATGTCTGGTGAAAAGTAAAGTGACAAAACACAACACAAATTTGAATTTGTTGGGAAACGTTTTGTCATTTGCTACATATAGTAAAAGTTATCAAACAACTAATTTGTCATATAACTATAACTGCATAGCTTATTTTACCTGCTTTCTAATGGTACATCACATTTAAGCATTATTGAGAAATAACAAAGTTATGTCCATTTTAAACGAAGGCCTGTCATTTTCTGATGCTGACAAAGTGATTTCTTGGATATGGTCAGGAACTGGCTTCAACTCGTCTGCACTAGCTTCAGGATAAAATGGGATAAAGTAGATTTGTATACTGCCAATACCAGCAGACTGTTTAGTAGCCATAATATAACGTGTCCACTTGATAGTTATGTATCATAATGTTCATAGATCTATGTGCATGTATACATTTTTCATGTATTGAACAAAATGTGCGAATGTGTTTAATTAAGACCTTGATCGTTGTATGTGCTCCATGCCTCAAAAGAATCCTGAGCTATTTTCAACCAATAAACTCTTGAAACTCTTGAAAACACAGCCTGTGAGTGCGGGAGGTTTTTCTTAAACAACCTTTAACTGTGCTACATACGAGATAGATTTCTACAACCACTGGAAATCGGCCTAAATAGCAGAGTATCTGGATAAAATTCAACAGTATTTTTAATAACACAAGCTAATATATACAATCTTCATGAAACGGTCTACTCAAATATTATATTTGCAGGTGTATCTTCACTGGCATGCGTATAGTCTCCACTAAACATGTCAGCATTTTACTTCCATCATAACCCTTAATGAGCTGAAACTATGATTCACCAAAAACCATTTAATTGCTGTATTTGACTACATTATTTCCCATTGGCGATTAGGTCAAAATATTCTAAACGTGGGGGTGGGCAGTTATGCAGATATGGGTGCTAACGCAGATCCACATTATCGCCCCCCATGCAAAAATTATCCAAGCAACATAAACTTAAAGTGGGTGTACGTGATAACAACGTGAATTCACATAAGCTGATTTTCACTTAGTTTAGGCGATCTTTTTTCTCGGTCCAGGGCTATCTCTAGGACGCTAAAATGTATAGTGGAACTTCTGATAACTAGAAGTATTACCATGTGAAACTAGAGGTTCGGATTATCCAGAGTCCACTTTAATTTGGAGATTGTGTCGTAACTAGACAAGTTTCATGAATCGATTTAAGTTTGGATTGTTGTATGAAGGATTGGTTCCCACTTTGTGAAACCATATCCATCATCGCGGTCCAGGACCAGTTTCACAAAACGTTCGTTTTGTACGAAACGTCATCCAAACGTTCTCAATTCATTAGTAGTTTGTTCGTCAGGAGTTTGTAATGCTCGCTTTGCATTGTAAAATTATTCTGAGTTAATGTCATCTTCATTAAACGTCCACATTTCAAGTTTTTTTGCGAGTTTGACCTTTCTCGCAAGCTTCGCAAAACCAGGTCAGGCTCTGACTGCGCCCCCAAGTGAATATGAATAAATACGGCAGGTGTCACCACTACGTTTGCAATGTTCTAGAAGTCGGACATCTGGGCGCTGGTCATTTTATTTTCATCCTTCTCCATTTGAGCTCTAAATCAACAGGCATTGTAGATGTAGTTTGTGCAAAATATGGCTTGCTGGATACTGCCTTTGCTTTGGCTCTTTTGCTGGTTACCGGCATGTATGTGCAATGCTACCGTCGATTAATTTTTCTGATGTTGTTTTTTTAATATTTACAATCAGAGGAATGGTTGTTATTACATGGTACATTACATGAATAAAGTTACTGTGTATAAAAAGAGAAACTATACAGTGGCGAGTTTGAGAGCTATCAGAATCAATGCCTGCTGGCTGAAGCACCAACTAGCAACATATGACGTGAAGTCTGAAGAATATTCAACAACTTTCTGGCCATTATGTTTGATTACGTGATATATTACGTGGAAAAAGTTATGTCATATAATAAAGTAAAAAAACGAACCAGTGACAAAAAACATTGGACAGTTAAGTCTGAAGAATATTCAACAAATTTCTGCCCATTTTGTTGTATTTCAGCATGTTTATCATCTATATTTTGATAACAAATGTATATATGTAAAAAAAGTATGTGGCTGAGATGGGGATGGGCGTTACTGCGAGCAGGTGGGCGGTTAACACAAATTTTCAGATAATAGGGGGTGGGCGATAATGTGGGTATGGGCGGTAACACGGTCAAATACGGTAATAATTACAAACTCACTATATAGTCCAAAGGACTTCAGGGCCTCATGACCCATTTTTTTACTCGACTGAGTTGTAGGGGCCTACATGTAATCATGTCATACCTGTAGATCTATGCCTGTGATGTATTCCATGTTTACCGGCTCTCCATTGAATAGTACACACTGTATATGTCATAATAGATGTTTTAAAATCTTGCCATGATTTGGTGATACACACATCATTTATGGTACAGTGGTGTGGGAATTATTAAAAATTTCTACTTGAGTAGAAGTAAAAGTAATTCACTGCAGAACTAGCACATTCTAACAAAACCTACTTGAGTAAAAAGTAAAACTACTTTCCAAAAATACTTGAGGTAAAAGTAGAAATATAATAGCACAGAAAGATTTATTTTCAGGCAAGTAACTAACATTTACATTATAGTGTCAGCGAACAAGTAATGGATGGAGTTATCCTTTCTTGATTGGAAATGAAACATTGATGACAGATATGGCCACTGGTGTTCTTCCACGTACTCCAAGTTACTAGCAACACAATCTCGCATTTCTCTAAATTTTGCATCCACCATAATTACTGTAACAATTGGAAGTGGCTTCATATTGTGCTTACTTCCCAAAGAAACGTTTGTATGCAAATTACAATTGCAAACTGGCCCACGATTGATAATATTAATAGCTTTCGGCCTGTTGATTAAATGCGTTATATGGAAAATTGATGGGCGGAATGCCACTAGCCAACTTAGTTCAGACAAAAATGTAATGAAAATATATCATAAAGTAAAGTAGGAGTCCAATGAATGTGTACAAAGTGGCAGCATTACATTAAGTAGACGTCGATGTAATATGTACAAGGTGGCAGCATTACACAGAGTAGGAGTCCGTGTAAAGTGTACAAGGTGGCAGCATTACATCAAATATAAGTCTGTATAATGTGTACAAGGTGGCAGCATTACACAGAGTAGAAGTCCATGTAATGTGTACAAGGTGGCAGCATTACATTAAGTAGAAGTCTATATAATGTGTACAAGGTGGCAGCATTACATTAAGTAAAAGTCTGTAATGTGTACAAGGTGACAGCATTACACAGAGTAGAAGTCCATGTAATGTGTACAAGGTGGCAGCATTACATCAAGTAGAAGTCTATATAATGTGTACAAGGTGGCAGCATTACATTAAGTAAAAGTCTGTAATGTGTACAAGGTGACAGCATTACACAGAGTAGAAGTCCATGTAATGTGTACAAGGTGGCAGCATTACATCAAGTAGAAGTCTATATAATGTGTACAAGGTGGCAGCATTACATTAAGTAAAAGTCTGTAATGTGTACAAGGTGACAGCATTACACAGAGTAGAAGTCCATGTAATGTGTACAAGGTGGCAGCATTACATCAAGTAGAAGTCTATATAATGTGTACAAGGTGGCAGCATTACATTAAGTAAAAGTCTGTAATGTGTACAAGGTGACAGCATTACACAGAGTAGAAGTCCATGTAATGTGTACAAGGTGGCAGCATTACATCAAGTAGAAGTCTATATAATGTGTACAAGGTGGCAGCGTTACATTAAATAAAAGTCTATGTAATGTGTACAAGGTGGCAGCTTTACATCAAATATAGGTCTATATAATGTGTACAAAGTGGCAGCGTTACATTAAAGGGAATAAAAACATCTATGGCTTGAATTCATGTTATATTACATCCTGCTATCTATTTCCATGTCCACCAAGCAAAAAAATAAAAAAAATTCAATGAATTAGAAATTCCACATTTTATGCTGTACATCCGGACATTTTCGAGTATGCATATTTTTGGCGTGCTTTTCGGGATGCTGAGATGTGACATCACTTATGACTCAAACTCGCATCAGACCGACCCTTTCCATGCATTCAGAGCATGTTTACAAGTATAGCTTTTGGGTCGAAACGAGCGTCAGAATGAGTTATTGTGCAATTTTTTGACGTAATACAAACACTAGTCATCATAGAGGAACAAGCAGTTATCTTACTGTTCCACATGAATCCAATTTTATTCAAAACAACATATGCGAATGGGCCTACAAGTCGACTAGGTTTCGCCAAGCTTGGGCTCGTTTTCAGAATCATTATATTGAATGCAACCAACGGGAGATAATCTACACCAATAAACATACATAGCAAACATATATTGTATCCAGCTACATAAAGTAAGGTGTATAATCTCATAATATCACTAGAATATCGATATATGAAGGAGTTATACAATTTACTATAACAACTTAAATCAGTTAGAGAGTTTCCACTGGTCCCGCTAGCTCAGTGGGTAGGCGCGTTGGTTACTTGTCGTTCACGCCGGTTCAATCCTGACAGCATGCAAACTATTGATTTTCTTTACACTTTTTTTGTTTATGTTTTCACGAAGTAATATAAACCAAATTATTGAATATACTATGATGCACTGTTTGTAAATAATTTTTATTTTGTTGTAATTATTTATTCACCACAAAAATGAAAATATGGTCATTATATAACGATGTTTCTAAATTTTATTTATCCAAACAAATATAAAGTAATGGATATCTAATTTATTAATTGTAAATATATTGTACAGTAATATATTGTAATTATATATGTGAAAACAGATTGTGATCTGTCTGGATAAATACAATTTAGAAACATCGTTGTATATAATGACTATATTTTCATTTTTGTGGCGAATAAATAATTACTACAAAAATATATAAAAATATTTACAAACAGTGCATCATAGTATACTAAATGATTTGGTTTATATTACTTCGTGAAAACATAAACAAAAAAAGTGTAAAGAAAATCAATAGTTTGCATGCTGTCAGGATTGAACCGGCGTCGCCCAATTGTAAAACAGACGCCAAGGAACCAACGCGTTTACCAACTGAGCTATCACGGCCGGCAGAAATTCGCTGACTGATTTCAGTTGTTATGATAAATTGTACAACTCCTCCTTCATAGATTGATATTCTAGTGATATTATGAGATTTTACACGTTACTTTCAGTAGCCGGATACGATATATGTTTGCTATGTATGTATATTGGTGTACATTATCTCCCGTTGGTTGCATTCGATATAATTATTCTGAAAACTAGCCCAGGGCCAAGCTCGGCAAAACCTAGTCGACTTGTAGGCTCATTCGCATTCATTGTTTTGAATAAAATTTAATTCATGTGGAACCGTAAGATAACTGCTTGTTCCTCTATGATGACTAGTGTTTGTATTACATCGGATTATTGCATAACAACTTATTCTGACGCTCGTTTCGACCCCAACATTATCCATGTAAACATGCTCTGAATGCATAGAAAGGGTCGGCCTGCAGCGAGTGTGAGTCATGTGTGACGTTCAGATACCACGTGATCGCCTAGCTCATTAAATTTTTATTTTCCGTGGGAATCGCTACACAGACAGGTTTAAAATCGAATTTATGCTACAAATGTATTTTTCTGTATTTTTTAAATGTTCTCGAATGTTACATGCAATATTAAACTTTCTGTACACATGGAAAACGGATTTTAGCTAATGCCTTGTTTTTATTTCCTTTAAGTAGAAGTCTATAAAATGTGTACAAGGTGGCAGCGTTACATCAAGTAGAAGTCTATATAATGTGTACAAGGTGGCAGCGTTACATCAAGTACAAGTCTATATAATGTGTACATGGTGGCAGCGTTACATCAAGTACAAGTCTATATAATGTGTACAAGGTGGCAGCGTTACATCAAGTACAAGTCTATATAATGTGTACATGGTGGCAGCGTTACATCAAGTACAAGTCTATATAATGTGTACATGGTGGCAGCGTTACATCAAGTACAAGTCTATATAATGTGTACATGGTGGCAGCGTTACATCAAGTACAAGTCTATATAATGTGTACAAGGTGGCAGCGTTACATCAAGTACAAGTCTATATAATGTGTACATGGTGGCAGCGTTACATCAAGTACAAGTCTATATAATGTGTACAAGGTGGCAGCGTTACATCAAGTAGAAGTCTATATAATGTGTACATGGTGGCAGCGTTACATCAAGTACAAGTCTATATAATGTGTACAAGGTGACAGCATTACACAGAGTAGAAGTCCATGTAATGTGTACAAGGTGGCAGCGTTACATCAAGTAGAAGTCTATATAATGTGTACATGGTGGCAGCGTTACATCAAGTATAAGTCTATATAATGCTATAAGGATATCATTGAAATCGATTGTGTCTAACTATTTTAGAAAATTCCCAGATGTGCGTAACTTAGTAAGCATAACAGTTGAATGCAGCTGTGTAAGGGAATGAATAAAGTGAACTGTATACATTGTAGTTGCTGCTGACAAGACAGCAGGTGGCGCTGCAAGCACAGACATCGCGTCGACCAATCTACGGCCACGTCCAGGCCCGCATCAACACGGTCAGTGTCCAAGCTTGGTCTTTCTCAAACAACTCACTTATGTATCAGTTAAGCAGATTGTTAACAATTGATCAAACTTATGATTTTGAAATACCGGGCAGGAAATACCATCTTGGGAAAAACCCTCAACTAGTGATAAAACCAGGATAAATGGAATTTTTTTTTTAAAGTATTATATTTGGAGCTGCATTGCAATAAAAGCTACTGTACCATCACGATATTGGACAAATATACATAATGTAGTTTGACTGAAAACTGCAACAAATAAATAAAGTTGCCTTAGCTGCTTATATTGCATAACCCAAGGCACTGCTGTTGGTTGCTGTAGCCCACTGACCCTGGTAGCCTTTGTTCATCAGTAGCCCCCTCCCCACTCTGGCAGGGGAGCACTTCTGCTGCCCATCAGCATATATTGCACAACAGTTGCCCATGGACCTCTTTTTATGATGCAGGGCTTCCTGTTCATTCAAACTGATCTTCCATGACCAATCACTTTTTAATGGATGTTACTGTGTGTTATTGATTAGTATTTTGATGTTACTCCATCTTTTGTTGAACAGCTGTAGGTTGCTGGCACCAGTTCATTCTCTATTAAAAAGCCGTGAATTTGGTTTATGTCATTGTGTATGGACCCTGATAAGTACCTGCCAATGTCCAAAGCTCAACATTTCTTTGTTCTTTAACCAGATTGCCAACTGACACCTGACAATATGAGACAATACTAGTACAGGCTATATGACTTCATCACCATACTTCTTTAGAAGAAGACCCAGACATCAGTACTTGGCACTGTCCCTTGTGAAACTAATTTACTCTTTCATGTAATGGATTTCCTGGCATACACAAACACAAGGATTAGCATTTGGGCGACATGTGGAACTCTACAAAAAAATAACAGTAGCTGGACGAAGATGTCTTTTGTGCTCAGTTTTACTATTATAGTATGCGCCCTCAATAAATCAGAATGCTGGTGTAGCTGATGTTGAATTTCTGGTTTATGAATTATGACGCAGGTGGGAGTAAAAACTGTGCAGGCTGATGGCATTGTGTCGAATCCAGACCCTTTTGAAGCAGAGGAGAGTAGAGGACTGAGGACCTATAACTGGTTGCATTCGTAGAGTGACAAGGTGCAGAGGTTATAGGGGTGTGTAGGACTTCCAAGTCCTACTCTTTGGCAAAGAAATGTGTCATTGTTCAATTGGGATTAAGTTACCCAAATTGGAAGAATCCGCTGCTTCTGCCATAGGTGATAAGCATCCAGCAGGCTGCAGCCCAAGAGGTAACAGGGCAACAAAAATGTCATCATTCACTGTGTACTTGATGGCTAATGCCTATTAACATATCAACACAATGATACAAAATTATAGTTGCCCTGGGTAAGATGATTAGTTACAGGACTAAGATCAAGTTGCACGTTGCGGCCAAAACAATTTATCTAGTCAATTTTCCACTGGGTAGTCGGAGCAGCATTCTCCATGTAAAACGAATGTTTATTGTCTTTGGGTTTGGGAGATGAGAGCTTCAGGTGGATATTATGTAGAGGCTTTATGGGTTCGTGTCTCTCTTGTATTGCATCCTTTGTCTCTTAGTTTGATGGCTTCTATGAAAGTGAAGTTATTTCATAACGATAAGCGAGGCGACAAGCCTTGCTTCCTAATCAGAACTAACTAGACGCTGTAGCCTAGTATTGTGTAATAGGTAAATAGACCAACACAGAATGTCGTGCTTGCTGGCGTCTAGTTATTGTTGCTGACAGGCCAGCGTGCGCACAGTCATCCAGATCCAGAGTCAGGTAATAATAATTATACTATTGTAACCAATGTCTGTGACACTGTGACAGCACAGGCTGGTATTTTCTTGGAATGAACAACTCGGTAAACTTCTGTGGTTTAAACGAGTTGGGTTTGAGAAACCGACACAATGCAGCATTGTGACGGAATCATACGATGCACAAATATTGGACACTCTAGTCTATTGTACAGTGTGTGTGTGTCGTGTGTGTGCGTGTGTGATATCCTGCTACTCATTGCTTGTTTGGATGCTGGATAGTCTCCTCCAAAACAAAATCCTGTCTACGCCACTGTTTTGAAGCCCAATTAGCGACCCGGTTTGCGCTAGTTTGCACTTCTGCAGCTGTGCATTACCACACGGCATGTGTAAAATGAGCGATATAGCAGCATATGGGTGTAAGACGCAATATTCTTAAAGGTAAATATGCCTAGGATAATGTTGGAACTATCTCACTGAGGTATCAAAGTTAGGTAAAACTCGAGGTTGGTCCGGATTCGATACAAGTGTCCACATGTCAACTAATGATCTGTGCCGGGTTTTTTTTGGCAAAATAAGGAATGTGATTCGTAAGATAGCTTTGTGCTAAATTTGTGCAAACAAACTTTTGGGAAAGTTGATTTGAGTGAAGTACTTACGAATATAAATCACTGAAGTTCACATCTCATAAAAGACACCTGTTGCCCAAAATCGTTTATATTAACGGGTTATCGATAACTTTGGCTAGACAATGATATGTTTTGCACAGAAATTGGATATACTGAACAACTTATACTGTTTTAACAGGACACAATTTGAGAAACATTCTTGTGATTAGATACAAATCAGATATAATCTTTGGAACATAAACCACCAATTTACCATAATATTATGATATGATAATCATTTAAAGGTGATGATGAAAGAGTCTTCAGATGATACCACTGGATGCTTCCCAGAGAAGTTGAGATGATCTGCCAGGGAGTAAAGTGTAAAGCGCTTTGAGCAGTCCTTAGAACTGGATACTGCGCTATATAAGAACTTACCTTTTACTTTTTTATTGACTCTGTCAACGTGTTACAAGGACTAGGGTTAGGGCAAGAAAAACATCACCACAACCAAATACCAGTGGTCAAGTGGAAACTACACCTCAACACGATGAAACAATCATGATTACTGACTGTTATGAATTATGATCACTGACTTTTATCAGTCATAATTACTACATTTAAAAACAGTGTCTTGTTGTTTTATATCTTCCCCTATGTATTCAAGAGCAAAGGTTAACACCTACCTCAGAACGCACCATTTTAAAGCTAGTTTAAAAAAAATCTCCCAGACCCCCATAGCAACGCTTCGTGCCTGCGCCACTTGTGCCATGCCTACAGGAAAACAGTGGCTTCCCAACTATTTGTTTATTTGCAAATTACTGTCAAGCATTGTTGCATTTGACCAGTGAATTTCTACGATGAGATTTTATTACTTAGGGATATCCCCAAACACAGTTTTAATCCATGGATTTCTCTGATGACTTTTGGTTACTTTAGGGTATTCCCAAACCTCCAATTGACCCAAGGATTGCACGAGGAATGAGGGTTGCTGGTCCACCAAGTCCATTGTCAAAGTACGTAGACACTGGTCATATCAGATCACATGAACTCTTTCTATCTTTCAGTAATTTTTAAACATAAGCATAAGATAGTAATGTTTTTTCACCATTCTTAAATGATTAAAAAACTTAAATTATTTTGACACATGTTTTTATCTATATTTAGGCTAACTTATTTCAACTACTCTCGTTCTTGATGATTATATTTATTCTTTTTTATGTATTACAAATGTAATTAGCTTGCTTTAGCTGATTGAAGTTGATAATTGATATTTAAGTTGAGTAAACAATGCATTTATTTATTCACCATTATTTTACCATAAAAACAACTAAGTTGCTGTAATCTACTGGTGTTTGTACAGCTCTGTTATCTGAAGGTATGTATTCTTGTATTTTAAATGTGTTTTTTGTACTTTTTGTCTATTAGTTTTACATACAGCTCTGCAAACATTTATGGATACTTACTCTTTATAAAATAAATATTATTAAACAGCATTACAGATTTTCTTGTTTCATTTATTTCTATGTCTTCACAATATTGGCGGGAGTGTAATGTTGTTATTAATCAGCCAGTTAAGTGATATTTGGTTAATAACTTGTCAATATTTGTTCTGCTGCATGTGTGGGCTTCTTGCAGAACTGCTGCAGCTCCACGCTTTGGCCACAGTATATTGGAAGAAACCCGGGTGGAGAACAAGATGTTGTAAGTGTGTTGTCAGGTCATATCGTACTCGCACGTCATATCATATTGTTGACTTACATACACACACAACATGTCATAACACAAGCTATCATATGTGTATGTGGATATGTTAAAGGGAAGCAAAAGGCAACGTTTTGGTGTATGCCTCTAAAGGAGTTAATACAAACTAACCATTTGCAACCTGAACCACAACCACATTTCTAACATTAATGGTTTACTCAAAATGTGGTCTCAAAGTGGTAGATTCTACTGATATCTCTGATAACATGAAGGCTGACATCTTGCTGATGATGCATCAGCTTGGCCAAAAGCAGCCAATAAATGAGCAGCATTATTTTTACTGCGGTGCATTCGGCACACAACCAGTTCCTTCAGGACCTAGTTCAGTTGTCATCACATGTCATGGGATACAGTTCGTTCAGAAATGAAACAGTGGATTAATAACTGTGAATGGGCTAATGGGAAACCATCGAAATATAATGCACTTTGTTTGGCTCATTTTGAAGAAACGTGTTTTGATTAGATATATCACTAGTTAATGGGACAAGATCCAATAAAACATTAGCAATAACATCAGCTTCAGACAAAAGACTTGATTGGCAAACTAGTGTACGGTGGGGTGGGGTGGGGTTGTAGTGGGGGCAAGTCATGGAAATTGCTTTTGTCAAGTAGGCAGCCCTGATGTTAAGCTTTTTCCGCCTTATTCAGCTTGGACCTTGGGCGCCAAACTATCAGAGATTCATTTATGACCTCACGAGTGTATATTGTTAATGAGGACATCACATTGTTAATAAAGACATTGTTAAAATAAAGATACTATATTGTTAATAATGACAACGTACTGACTTGTCAAGTCATATTATTAATAAAGACAAGATACTGACACATGTTGTCATATTACTAATAATGACAACATACTGACACATGAAGTCATCTTGTTAAAAAGATAGCATACTGACACATTATGTCATATTGTAAAGTAAAGGTAAGTTCTTATATTACACGGTATCCAGACCTTAGGACTGCTCAGAACACTTTACTCCCTGACAAAACGGATTTCTCTAGGAAGCATTCAGCCATGCTGCAGTTAATACACAAAGACTACACTGTCTATAGCCAGGTATTCATTCATACAGCTGACTGAATTGAAGCAACACAGCATGAACAAACTTGTTCAAACACAGCAGCACAAGATTCGAACCCAGGTTCTCTCAATTGAGAGTACGATGCTCTAGCCACTGTACCACTGCAATCAATAAAGACAACCTACTATCACATCAAGTCATATTATTAATACAAACAACATACTGACAACTCACATCATATTACTAATAGTGGCAACAGTCAACAAAACATTATTCAAGTTTTAGTATGACTCAGGAATTCATCAATATTTTGTGTGTGCAGCATAGCAGGATGGTGCAGAAATTAAACCTTTGTTCTGCTTGCAGGGAATCTGTGATAGGAGAACAACAGGAGACAACTAATGTGCTCGAACAGGAGACTGAGATGCTTAAGGAACAGGTTTGTGCATTACAGCATGATGGGGTATGCTTAAGGAACAAGTTGTGCATTATAGCATGATGGGATATGCTTAAGGAACAGGTTTGTACATTACAGCATGATGGGATATGCTTAAAGAACATGTTTGTACATTACAGCATGATGGGATATGCTCAACGAACGGGTTTGTACATTATAGCATGATGGGATATACTTAAGGAACAGGTTTGTACATTATAGCATGATGGGATATGCTTGGTTTGTTCATCATAGAACAGAAGTGAATTTATTTATCCAGACTGTACATCCAATAATAATATGACAAATTGTAATATAAAATAGTATACAGTGAGGATGATGGAGACTCCCTCTAAGACTTGAAAAGAAGTCGCTACCATGGGAGCCACACATAGTATAATTATAGTTCAGTTTCTGTTGAAAGAAAAAATATGTTGTTACTGTCCAGTAAGCAACCATCTTATTTGCATTCATTGCTTACTCCTGTAAGAAAACCTATCCAGCTTCGATCATCTAGTTCTGCCTACGTTTTGTTCCTAGAGTCAACACTAACATTGGAACTAGGGCTTTTTCTGTTGCTGCACCAACTCTTTGGACTATGCTCCTTCTTAGTGTTAGATCAGTTGAAAATATTACAAAATTCCATCGTCATTTAAAAACTTATCTTTACAACCTTGCCTATCCACCGTAGCTCCCTAGCACCTTGACCCATCTGTTGGCAACTGGAATACTACTTATGGATTTTGAGATTGACCAATCCTTTTGTTTTTATGCACCTCTGAGCTTGGTTTCCAAGGATTTAGGTACAATAGAAGTTATCTTAGTATTATTATGTAAGACATAAGCAGTAACATAAAATAAGATACATTGTCAGTAAAAAAACCAGGATAGATCATTTTATTATAAGATGTATGTTCATAGAATGTGGTGAGGTAATAATTCTTGAAGGGATAAAATATTCACTTTTAGTAAGTTAAATTTTTCGAATAACGGGTCAGTATGAGCATAAAAATTACTCGTACAGCCCTTTTCTGAAGTTGATTAATTCTTTGAGAGTGGTACCCCCATGTTGTTAAACAGTAAGTTATGTGTGGTACTAATAAAGTATCATACAATATTATTTTATTCTCATTGGCAGAATTTGGTTAAGTCTATCTAGTATACCGATTATTCTGGAACATTTGTTTGATACATTTTCAGAGTGTTTTTTCCAGTTTAGATGTGTATCCAAAGTTAATCCCAGGAAATTAAAACTGTCAACTTTTGTAATTATACTATTATTGATTTTAGAGATAGGTGTGTTAAATGTTTTTTGGGTGTGTTGAAAACCATGAATTTAGATTTAGTTACATTAAGAGAAAGTTGATTGATTTCTAGCCATTTATTAATTTTGTGGAGTTCTTCATTAATCAGTGTTTCAGCATCATCGGTGTGTGAGATTGTGAAATTGCTCATTGTACTTAACAAAGTAGTGTCGTCTGCATAGGATATAAAATTGAACAGTTGGCTCGCTTGAGAAAAATAATTAATATAAATAATAAACAGAATTGGTCCAAGAATGGAGCCTTGGGGTACTCCGGTTTCTGTAGATAAGTTATCAGATTTTATATAATTAATTTCTACATATTGTGTTCTATTTGACAGATAACTTTCATAAAGTTTCAGAAACACCCCATCAAGGCCGTAATGTTTTAATTTAGAAAGTAATGAATTGTGGTCTAAGGTGTCAAATGCTTTAGAGAGATCAAGAAATATGCTAAAAGGTACCTCATTATTATCCATGTAGGTCTACAAGGTCTAATGCGGCATATTCTGTCGAGTGACCCGAACGGAAGCCATACTGGGATTTTGAAAAAAGTTTGTTACTTTCAAAATAGTAAGATAGTTGATTTCCCATAATTGTTTACAATACTTTATATATAGCTGGCAGAAGAGAAATTGGTCTATAGTTGTTGATTATTGATGGGTCACCATTTGGAAAAATAATGGAATGACTTTGGCCACCTTGAGTTTTTCAGGGAATATTCCTGTATTAAAAACTTGATTTATAAGTAGCGTTAAAGATTTTATTATCTTAGGTGTGATTTGTTTTAGCAAATTGGTTGAAATGAAATCAGACCCAGTACTATTTTTAGACGGAAGGTTGTCTATTGTTTTTTTTGTACAATTAGTTTGTCAACGTGTTAAGTACAAATTTGCAGTTAAAATGTTTATCAGAGTAATGCCTAAAATCTTTGTCACCTAAATATGTCATGTTATTAACCAGTTTTCTGCCGATATTTGTAAAGAAGGTATTAAATGCATTAGCTATATCTAGGGTGTTTGTAGTTTCTATATTATTTATATTGAATGATTCGGGAAAACAATTCTTATTGTTTTTCTTGAAATAATTTCATTTATAGTTTTCCATGTGTTCCTGATATAAGATTAATATTTAGTAAATGTGGACGCAATTATGGGATATGCTTAAGGAACAGGTTTGTATGTTATAGCATGATGGGATATGCTTAAGGAACAGATTTGTACATTACAGCATGATGGGATATGCTTAAGAAACAGGTTTGTACAATATAGCAGGATGCCATATGCTTAAGGAACAGGTTTGTACATTACAGCATGATGGCATATGCTCAAGGAACAGGTTTGTACATTATAGCAGGATGGCATATGCTTAAGGAACAGGTTTGTACATTACAGCATGATGGGATATGCTTAAGGAACAGGTTTGTACATTGTAGTAGGATGGCATATGCTTAAGGAACAGGTTTGTACATTACAGCATAATGGGATATGTTTAAGGAACAGGTTTGTACATTATAGCAGAATAGCATATGCTTAAGGAACAGGTTTGCACATTACAGCATGATGGCATATGCTCAAAGGTATGCTTACGGAACAGGGGCCAGTTTTGTGAAGCGTACTTAAAGTTACGCAATTACTTAACATCACGTGTTTACGTAAACTCCTGTGTTCGCTTATATTTAAAAAATCATGTCGTTTACTAAGACAATCATCTAAGCGTTAAGAACTTCCTTAGGCACTTCATGAAACCGGCCCCAGGTTTGTACATTATTGCATGATGGGATATGCTTAAGGAACAGGTATTTACATGGTATTGCTCACGGTTTTTTATTCACTCGTTGGTATTTAAAACAAGTTGAACTATTTAATTAGTGACTGTTTTTTGCAGGGACGAATTAAAGAAGCTGAATTTGAAGAAGATCTCTTGAAAATCAAGCAACAGATTACCCAAGGTCAAAGGTCAATATAGCCAATATGCTAATAAACATTTTCTATAAATATACCTAATCAACAAGGAGTTAGTTTTTAGCCAGAAACGTTGTCTAATTAAAACTGTTTGTTACAATTATACTATTTTATTTGCTTACTTCAATGGAACCTCACTAATAAGGTCACCTTCTGGACTGGACAAAGGTGATCTCACTAATAAGGTCACCTTCTGGACTGGACAAAGGTGACTTCACTAATAAGGTCACCATCTGTACTGGACAAAGGTGACCTCACTAATAAGGTCACCTTCTGGACTGGACAAAGGTGACCTCACTAATAAGGTCACTTTCTGTACTGGACAAAGGTGACCTCACTAATAAGGTCACCTTCTGGACTGGACAAAGGTGACCTCACTAATAAGGTCACCTTCTGGACGACAAAGGTGACCTCACTAATAAGGTCACCTTCTGGACTGGACAAAGGTGACCTCACTAATAAGGTCACCTTCTGTACTGGACAAAGGTGACCTCACTAATAAGGTCACCTTCTGGACTGGACAAAGGTGACCTCACTAATAAGGTCACCTTCTGGACTGGACAAAGGTGACCTCACTAATAAGGTCGCCTTCTGGACTGGACAAAGGTGACCTCACTAATAAGGTCACCTTCTGGACTGGACAAAAGTGACCTCACTAATAAGGTCACCTTCTGGACTGGACAAAGGTGACCTCACTAATAAGGTCACCTTCTGGACTGGACAAAGGTGACCTCAATGGCGAGGTGACCGTATTAGTGAGATTATTTATCTTATTCTTTACTGTTACATAAATAATTAAGAAACTATCCTAGAGTGTCCTTAACTGTGAGGTGGCTGCACTACCGAAGTGACCATCAAGTGAGGTGGCTGCACTACCGAAGTGACCATCAAGTGAGGTGGCTGCACTACCGAAGTGACCATCAACTGAGGTTGCACTGTAATTATTCTTATGTTTCTTTCATTTAACTTTTAGAATATTTGTGGTATTTAGTACTTGTAAACTTTATTAGAGCCTAATCCTATTTTGCTAACATGTCACTGGGCTTGGGTTCCCTATCTGTGATTGGTTCAATACCAGCATGGATACCTGGCTGCTGACTTTGAAAAAAACAATTATTTTTCTTTGCAGAACAGTGATTCAGGAGAATATTGATGTAATTCGACTGCAACGTGAAGTCAAAGAGAAGTCAACTAAATTGACAGCACTTCAAGCACAGTTTGCCAGTCTTGAGGAGGTACACTTTCTCTCTAATCGTTCATTCATTATTTCAAAGGTATTACTTGTTTAAGCCAAACTACTTTGTTGCACAACTTAATATATTATTTGCTCGAATAAATAAAAAAATATAAATATATGTGAATTTTATTTTCCATGGGATGTTCCACAAAACTACCCCATCAGAATCTCAAAGAATTATCTGGTTACATAGTTAGCATTATGCAAATTGATTATTATATCAAATTTGGCATTTCTTAATATAGATAATACACTGACAATTTGGTCAAGGACAAGTATCTTTTAAGATATAGCAGCTAAGGTCAGACATGACAGATAGGTAGGATTATTTTTAATTTATGCAAATAGTCAAATTTGTTGTGCCTAAAGTATAGAATAGATCTTACTGAGTAAAAATATATGGAATTTTTCATTCAGGCACCCGTTTCTATTGTAACAAACATACTGTCTGCCATTTTGAGTAAATAGTGGTACATTTGCAAACACTGCCATTCTTTAGTAAACATATATAATTATAATTCTTGAAAATCAATGTTTAAAGTGTCACGTCATTGTGCAGTGTAGAGTGTACTAAGTGCAACATTCAAAACCTTATTTGAATGGCATAATTACTCCCAAGAGATATCTTTTTTTCCAAATGTTATAAAAGCAAAATTTATTGATGGTAAACATACAAAGCTATCATTAGAAAGAAAACCATTTAAAAAAAAAAAACGCCATTTCATCTGGGGTGTCTGGTCTTAATTAAAAAGACATTTAATGAGCAGTGTAACTCCTTAACTTTGTGCTAAATGAATCATTGTGATATCTTGAGGCATTCGGTCATAACACCTCTTTTTGGCTTGGCTTGACACCCAGATGGATGCAGACCCAGGATTCTTGTCATGTGGCTGCAGTCACATGATCATGATCAAGTAGCTGGTCCAGGACCATGTTCGGTTCCGTGAAAAATCTTGGTCTTGCATCCTGTTGGCAGGCTGTCACAGCTGGCCACAGAGAGATTTGGTCGGACTGTCCCATTTTGCCTTAATAAAATTGATGCATTAATTACATGAATTGTTGTGTTGTTCTGTCATAAACATGTGTGTTGTTTTATTGTAGAACCTACGTACAGTGAAAGGCTCACACGAGCAAGTGTTGCGGGAGATGAGTCTGTTGAATGAACAACTGAAACGTGAACAGAATAAAATACTGTCTCTGCAGCATGAACTTAGGACTGGCAATGCTTCGCAGAGGATTGTCCTAGAAGTGGGTCTTCTTGTCTCTTCACGCTTCGTATTATTCCTGTAAAATTGTCTAAACTATTATGTATTTGAATTATAAAGATTAAGAAAGGCATAGTAAAGTGTAATGAATAAAATGTTGTAGCAAACTATATATATATATATATATGAACTTACAGTGAAGCTGTTTACAATGAAAAACTGTTAGGCTAAATATTCCTCATACATTATGCAGACAAAACATAAAATGTATTAAGGTCACAAGTATAATTATTATTTAGAATACATCAACACTTTCTATCAAGTAAAACTTTTATATTTATCTGAGTGTTATGTCTCTGTTGTTGTACAGCTGCAAGAGAGAATCACAGACTTGGAGAGAGAATGTGAAATTTTAAAGGAAGCAAATGAAAAACTTGTTAAGAGGTATGTATTATTTGCATATTCTTCTTCTATGTGCCATGTCTGTCACAGGTGTTGACAATCATGGCCCGCCAAACCACATGGTCATTTGTAGTTTGTAGCAATTCTGTTGCTCTCCTTCCACAACATGTTGACAGACTATTATTTTTGTCCTCTGGCATCCTCTGTATCATTTTCCTTCTATCTTTCCTGTTGTTAATATATGTTCTAACATTATCTTTTTCATTACATGGCCTATAAATCTTGCTTATTGTGTTCTAAGTTTGTTAATGGTCTTTCTTTTTGAATTGGCTGTCCTAAGGATGACTTCATTGCTTTTCTTCTCAGTCCATGGCACTCGCAGCATCCTTTTTAAGAACCACGTTTCAGTGGCTTCTTTGTTTTTTGTTAACTTTTTGTTATTTTCCATGATTCACACCCATATAGCACTATGAGTTCTACGTACCATTGCAATACATGTTTTCTCACTTCAAGTGATATATGTTTGTTTGTTAAAAAATGTTTCATGTTGTGAAAAGCTGTTTTGGCCTGAGCAATTTGTCTCTTGATCTCATCGTTGCATCGACCATCAGATGTTATTAGGATCCCAGATAGTTAAACCTTTGGACTTGCTTCATGCCAGTGCCATATGCTACAATGTTGCATGTTGGAGTGTAATTGTTTCTTACAGATGACCATGGTTTCTGTTTTCTTGTTTTTAAGGGACAGACTTATTTGCATATCGCAGATGTCTAACACAAAATGAAAGTTAAGACTAAAGCTATTACAAAAATGCAAATTAAGGATTAACAGCTGCAAAATTATATATATATGAGATAATATGCTAATTTTGTGGACAGTCTGGCAGTATCTCCTCCCAGGTGCTGACTTTGGGGACAGTCTGGCAGTATCTCCTCCCACGTGCTGACTTTGGGGACAGTCTGGCAGTATCTCCTCAAAGGTGCTGACTTTGGGGACAGTCTGGCAGTATCTCCTTCCAGGTGCTGACTTTGAGGACAGTGTGGCAATATCTCCTCCCAGGTGCTGACTTTGGGGACAGTCTGGCAGTATCCCCTCCCAGGTGCTAACTTTGGGGACAGTCTGGCAGTATTTCCTCCCAGGTGCTAACTTTGTGGACAGTCTGGCAGTATCTCCTCCCAGGTGCTGACTTTGTGGACAGTCTGGCAGTATCTCCTCCCAGGTGCTGACTTTGGGGACAGTCTGGCAGTATCTCCTCCCAGGTGCTGACTTTGAGGACAGTCTGGCAGTATCTCCTCCCAGGTGCTGACTTTGGGGACAGTCTGGCAGTATCTCCTCCCAGGTGCTGACTTTGAGGACAGTCTGGCAATATCTCCTCCCAGGTGCTGACTTTGGGGACAGTCTGGCAGTATCCCCTCCCAGGTGCTAACTTTGGGGACAGTCTGGCAGTATTTCCTCCCAGGTGCTAACTTTGGGGACAGTCTGGCAGTATCTCCTCCCAGGTGGTGACTTTGGGGACAGTCTGGCAGTATCTCCTCCCAGGTGGTGACTTTGGGGACAGTCTGGCAGTATCTCCTCCCAGGTGGCTCTTCCTGTGTCCACTCGCTTGCTTGGACCATTGATATCTGATCTACCTAGTGGCAATATATTTAAAAAACTTGTAGGTAGGTAAGTAAGTAGAGTTATTTACTTGATGTACCTGATATACTTTTCTACCTACTACAAATTGAGAGTGCTAATTTGGTTTCACCCAGAAATATTGGAATGCGAAAAACAGAATGTTCAATGGTTGTGCACATTGATAGACTACTAATATTGAGCGGGTGTTGTGTGGCTGGTAATTGTTGATGTATTTGTTGACATCAGTGCATTTGACCTTGAGCGGGAGAGGGAGTGGAGGCAGCGGGAGAATGCCCTCAAGGTGCAGATAGCCCAGTTGGAAGCTACACTGAAGGCAGACGTTGGGGAGAAGGGTAGTATCCTTGACCGACTCACGAGTGAGAATGGTACGCTTCACTTTCCATTTCATGCATGTTCTTTTAGCCGATGCATAGAAATGTCTTGTCTTATTAAACTGTTGCATGTAATGCTTACTTAGTTTCACCGTTGTAATTTGTCCTATCTGTGATTTGAAAATTAACTGTTATTAATCATATAATTGTTGCCATCTTTTACTGGGTATGTATTGTTTGGCATATTTCACACAAGATGATGATGTCATGAAGTGCTGGCGATAGAATAATTCATATATGAATCATAACGGAGTAATCAGAACTAAAGAAAATTGTATAACACAATTATGTTCAAGCAAATGCCACAAAATAATACACATTATATTACGTAGTCCAGTGGATATGTGAACAGTCTAACCCACAAATCATCAGAATTGTCCCACAGAATAGGAGTGTAGAATATATGTGTCATGTTTCATGCTTTTTGAACCAAAATCACAATTGTGTCCTATGTCTGCACCTGTCTGCCGGACGAAGAGGAGTATTTGCCACTCAATTGTACGTTGTAGAAATTATGTTTGTCCACAGCTGCTGTTTCAGTGGCCAAGCTCCTGCGAATACCACTTGTAAATTACATCGGTAATTACTTTAGAGGGAGCAGTCACTGCAGGTGGTTTACCAGAGGGAGCAATCATTGCACAGTGGTACATTAGAGAAGTGGTCACTTTGGGGTGATTCATATGATGAGTGATCACTTTGGGGTGATTCATTAGAGGACTGGTCACTTTGGGGTGATTTATTAGAGGTATGGTCACTTTGGGGTGATTTATTAGAGGAGTGGTCACTTTGGGGTGATTTATTAGAGGGTGGTCACTTTGGGGTGATTTATTAGAGAAATTGTAATTTTGGGGTGATTCATTTAAGGAGTGGTCATTTTGGGGAGAATTGTTAAAGGGTGGTCACTTTGGGATGATTCATTAGAGGAGTGGTCACTTTGGGGGTGATTCATTAGAGGAGTGGTCACTTTGGGGTGGTTCATTAGAGGAGTGGTCACTTTGGGGTGGTTCATTAGAGGAGTGGTCAGTTTGGGGTGATTTATTAGAGGAATGGTCACTTTGGGGTGATTCATTAGAGGAGTGGTTACTTTGGGGTGATTCATTAGAGGAGTGGTCACTTTGGGGTGATTTATTAGAGGGTAATCACTTTGGGGTGATTCATTAGAGGAGTGGTCTCTTTGGGTAATTCATCCAAGGAGTGGTCATTTTGGGGGTGATTCATTAGAGGAGTGGTCATTTTGGGGTGGTTCATTAGAGGAGTGGTCACTTTGGGGTGATTCATTAGAGGAGAGGTCACTTTGGGGTGATTTATTAGAGGAATGGTCACTTTGGGGTGATTCATTTGAGGAGTGGTCACTTTGGGGTGATTTATTAGAGGAGTGGTCACTTTGGGGTGATTTATTAGAAGGTGTTAATTTTGGGTGATTCGTTAGAGGAATGTTCACTTTGGGGTGATTCATTTAAGGAGTGTTCACTTTGGGGTGATTCATTTGACAAACAGTCGCTTTGGGGTGATTCATTAGAGGAGTGGTCAGTTTGGGGTGATTCATTTGAGGAGTGGTCACTTTGGGTGATTCATTAGAGGAGTGGTCCCTTCGGGGTGGTTCGTTAGAGGAGTGGTCAATTTGGGGTGATTCATTAGAGGAATGGTCACTTCGGGGTGATTCGTTTGACAAACAGTCATTTTGGGGTGATTCATTAGAGGAGTGGTCACTTTGGAGTCATTCATTTGAGGAGTTGTCATTTTGGGGTGGTTCATTTGACAAACAGTCAATCTGGAGTGATTTATTACAGGAGTGGTCACTTTGGGGATGATCCATTAGAGGAGTGGTCACTTTGGGGTGATCCATTAGAGGAGTGGTCATTTTGGGTGATTTATTAGAGGACATTCAATTGTTTCTTTATGTTTGTAATCTGGTAAGTTGGGAAACAGGGAATATATACAAATTGGGGTTGGAATTTGCACTATTAAAATACATTGACACTAATAATTGAAAAATGCATAAAATTGTGTTGCATTATGGTATGAAAGTACATTTTCATAGAAATTGAACTGCAAAACTGACCTACTCCAAAACCACCCTGCAGTGTCATAAGTAATTGTTGACTCTGTTCTGTTATTCTGAACTGATACTACTAAACCATTACAGTTCTCATGATGAGTGTCTGTTGTGTTTTGTTCATTAGGAATGTAAGGATTTGCTGTTCTCTGACTAATATACTTATTTCATAGTTTCAGTTGTGTTGATCATTTGTTGGCATTGGGTGTTTTGTATTTTATGATGATGTTTTAGTGAAGCAAATCAAAACTTTACTTGTAATAGAGTAGAACAAATGAAAGCTCTACTTGTAGTAGAGAACAAATGAAAGCTCTACTTGTAGTAGAGTAGAACAAATGAAAGCTCTACTTGTAGTAGAGTAGAACAAATGAAAGCTATACTTGTAGTAGAGTAGAACAAATGAAAGCTCTACGTGTAGTAGAGTAGAACAAATGAAAGCTCTACGTGTAGTAGAGTAGAACAAATGAAAGCTCTACGTGTAGTAGAGTAGAACAAATGAAAGCTCTACTTGTAGTAGAGTAGAACAAATGAAAGCTATACTTGTAGTAGATTAGAACAAATGAAAGCAATACTTGTAGTAGAGTAGAAAAAATGAAAGCTCTACTTGTAGTACAGTAGAACAAATAAAAGATATACTTGTAGTACAGTAGAACAACTAAAAGCTATACTTGTAGTAGAGTAGAACAAATGAAAGCTCTACTTGTAGTAGAGTAGAACAAATGAAAGCTATACCTGTAGTACAGTAGAACAAATGAAAGCTCTACTTGTAGTAGAGTAGAACAAATGAAAGCTCTACTTGTAGTAGAGTAGAACAAATGAAAGCTATACCTGTAGTACAGTAGAACAAATAAAAGCTATACTTGTAGTAGAGTAGAACAAATGAAAGTTCTACTTGTAGTAGAGTAGAACAAATGAAAACTATACTTGTAGTAGAGTAGAACAAATGAAAGCTCTACTTGTAGTAGAGTAGAACAAATGAAAGCAATACTTGTAGTAGAGTAGAACAAATGAAAGCTATACTTGTAGTAGAGTAGAGCAAATGAAAGCGATTGTAATATCTCAAACGTACATGATAAATTTGAACAATAAAAGACTTAGCAACGTCAAAGTAATGGCATCGTTTAAGAACCTGTAATCATGATATTCAGAAGATAACACGAAAGTGTTTGGGATTTTCTCATTTTCACCCATTATGATGTGAAACATAAATCAGACATGATAATTATTACTTTTTGTGAACATTGTTTTCACATATTTCTACAAAACAAATGAATCCAGTATTTGTGTCACCCTTTTGATATTCTTATTGTTTCATGATTACGACCATGACATTATTATCATGCCATGGCTACCAAGACGTAACTACTGTAGTTTTAAGGGAAACAAAAGGCTGTTACATGGGCCCAAAGAATTAATACAATCTAATGATTTACAACTTCAATCAACAATATCACACCTGTGTTTACTTTCAAAGTGGGAGATTCTAGTGAAATCTCACAGTTCCCAACGGCTGACATATTGAGACATACCCCCGATGCTTGACCAGTGCACATGTAGATCTTCTTTGACCATGACACTGTGGTGATGCGTCGAATGACCCTGTTTCTGTTACATGAATATGAACACGTCAGTCCATATGTTGGTTTCTCGTATTCCCTTTCATTCAGAGTTACACTTGTAGCAACTGTTGTAATGCCATACAGCACCAAACAAATTTGGCGGCGCAAACTACGGTAACGTTCTCTGTTGGCGACATGGGAATAAGGAAGAGTAGGCCTTGGTGACATCAGACTTTCTATCACTTGGTTGAACAAACTGTTTCTCCTTATTCTGGGGCATTTTCAGAAATAGAGTTTATCTCATCCTGAAACCCTTCAAATATTCTTTTATTTGTAAGTATTAAAATGTGTAATGAGTCCAAATAATTATAATAAAATTAAACAAATTACAGCTCAGCAGTGAATGTTGTGAGATAAGTGGGTTGTGCATATTACATTACATATACAGCGAACTGGGTGTTAAGTCAGACGGGTCTATTCTGAACTCGAGCCAAAAGTAGTTGTCTAGTTGTTGTTGCCAAAACTAATAAATACATGCATTTATAAACCCACATGTTAAAAAACAATAGCAAATATGAGTCAAAATTACCTGGTTTCACAAAAGTTGCTTTTTAAAGTTTGCTTTAATGTACTGTTGTTAGCAATAAATAAACAAACTATGTAATAAATGTCAACAACTGAAGTATCGTTGTAAAGCTCATCATCTGTAGAATCCAAAAAGGCACAAAGCTCAATTTCACTATTTTGCAACTTAATACTCACTTTGCTGTGACAGGTGACATGTGTCTAGCAGGTACACGACTCAATAAAGCCATGTCTCTAGTACCTCACTGGTGTTGATGTGTCTTTATACTCACTTAGCTGTGACAGGTGACATGTGTCTAGCAGGTACACGACTCAATAAAGCCATGTCTCTAGTACCTCACTGGTGTTGATGTGTCTTAATACTCACTTTGCTGTGACAGGTGACATGTGTCTAGCAGGTACACGACTCAATAAAGCCATGTCTCTAGTACCTCACTGGTGTTGATGTGTCTTTATACTCACTTAGCTGTGACAGGTGACATGTGTCTAGCAGGTACACGACTCAATAAAGCCATGTCTCTAGTACCTCACTGGTGTTGATGTGTCTTAATACTCACTTTGCTGTGACAGGTGACATGTGTCTAGCAGGTACACGACTCAATAAAGCCATGTCTCTAGTATCTCACTGGTGTTGATGTGTCTTTATACTCACTTAGCTGTGACAGGTGACATGTGTCTAGCAGGTACACGACTCAATAAAGCCATGTCTCTAGTACCTCACTGGTGTTGATGTGTCTTAATACTCACTTTGCTGTGACAGGTGACATGTGTCTAGCAGGTACACAACTCAATAAAGCCATGTCTCTAGTACCTCACTGGTGTTGATGTGTCTTGATACTCACTTTGCTGTGACAGGTGACATGTGTCTAACAGGTATACAACTCAATAAAGCCATATCTCTAGTACCTCAATGTGTCAACTCTTGTGTATAGATGCCCATGAGAAGCTGCAGGATGAACACAAGGAGTTGCGCATCAGACACATCCAGCTGAAGCAGGAAACGGATGACCTGCGAGACAAGATGAGTTTCTTCACAAAGGTACTGCCACTTCTGTATCAAGCACTCAACATCTTTCACATTCATTCTTTTGTGATCCTACATCTACTGCCCATTTGATTGGTGGATGTGTGTGCGTGTGTGTGTTTTATTGGATCCAAAGCCCCATGTTGTGGGCCAACAGTAGGGCCGTGCACCAAGTAGGTGTCAACAGTACATAAATACACAGTACCAAAGACAATCCCTGTTTACATGCGGCCTCTGTGATATTTTTATATTAATATGCTAACTTGCTACTTTCACTATTTAATATGCTACACTACACTAGTATTACCCTTTCAACAAGCAGTCTAATTACAATTTAATATGCTACACTACACTAGTATTACCCTTTCAACAAGCAGTCTAATTACAATTTAATATGCTACACTACACTAGTATTACCCTTTCAACAAGCAGTCTAATTACAATTTAATATGCTACACTACACTAGCATTACCCTTTCAACAAGGTCTAATTACAATTGTTCCATGTTCAGTAAAATGGTAAGTTCTTATGGAGTGTGGTATCCAGTCTTTAAGACTGTTCAAAGCGCTTTAAACTTTACTCCATGGCAGACTTCTTCAATAGAACACTACCTCGACATCTCTGGGAAACATTCAGCCATGCTGCAATTAATGCATGAAGACTAATCGTACACAAATATCCACCACTGCCTATAGCCAGGTACTCATTCATACAGTTGAGTGAACTGGAGCAACATAGATTCGAACCCGGGTTCTCTTGATTGAGAGTCGTAGCCACTGCACAACTGTGCCACTGCACTCCACACTGTATCCCCAACTGTGCCACTGCAGTCCACGCTGTATCCCCAACTGTGCCACTGCACTCCACGCTGTATCCCCAACTGTGCCACTGCACTCCACGCTGTATCCCCAACTGTGCCACTGCACTCCACGCTGTATCCCCAACTGTGCCACTGCACTCCACACTGTATCCCCAACAGTGCCACTGCACTCTACGCTGTATCCCCAACTGTGCCACTGCACTCCACGCTGTATCCCCAACTGTGCCACTGCACTCCACGTTGTATCCCCAACTGTGCCACTGCACTCCACGCTGTATCCCCAACTGTGCCACTGCACTCCACACTGTATCCCCAACTGTGCCACTGCACTCCACGCTGTATCCCCAACTGTGCCACTGCACTCCACACTGTATCCCCAACTGTGCCACTGCACTCCACGCTGTATCCCCAACTGTGCCACTGCACTCCACACTGTATCCCCAACTGTGCCACTGCACTCCACGTTGTATCCCCAACTGTGCCACTGCACTCCATGCTGTATCCCCAACTGTGCCACTGCACTCCACGCTGTATCCCCGACTGTGCCACTGCACTCCATGCTGTATCCCCGACTGTGCCACTGCACTCCACGCTGTATCCCCGACTGTGCCACTGCACTCCATGCTGTATCCCCGACTGTGCCACTGTACTCCATGCTGTATCCCCAACTGTGCCACTGCACTCCACGCTGTATCCTCAACTGTGCCACTGCACTCCATGCTGTATCCCCAACTGTGCCGCTGCATTCCATGCTGTATCCCCACTACACTCCACGCTGTATCCCCAACTGTGCCACTGCACTCCACGCTGTATCCTCAACTGTGCCACTGCACTCCATGCTGTATCCCCAACTGTGCCACTGCACTCCATGCTGTATCCCCAATTGTGCCACTGCACTCCACGCTGTATCCCCAACTGTGCCACTGCACTCCACGCTGTATCCCCAACTGTGCCACTGCACTCCATGCTGTATCCCCAACTGTGCCACTGCACTCCACGCTGTACCCTCAACTATGCCACTGCACTCCATGCTGTATCCCCAACTGTGCCACTGCACTCCATGCTGTATCCCCAACTGTGCCACTGCACTCCACGCTGTATCCCCAACTGTGCCACTGCACTCCATGCTGTATCCCCAACAGTGCCACTGCACTCCATGCTGTATCCCCAACTGTGCCACTGCACTCCATGCTGTATCCCCATCTGATCAGTGCACAGTATATATAGCTTAGAACAATTTTACAAACCATGCACAGCACTGTGAGCAACTATAAAATTTTCATCAAACATCTGCTATGCATAATTTGTGTCTACTCAATATCTGTCAAAACAATGGCAGATATTGAATCGGTGCCACTGGCATAAAAAAGCATGTATTTCAACAGTTTAAAACATAACACACAAATGCCACACATGGCATGGCTGCATGTAAGCATGCTCAGAGAAGGGTGTTAATATAATATCATTATTCGGGGCAACCTCAGAAATGACCCAGTATTGAAGTATTACTGATGGTGGCTCTGTATTCCTGACAATGTAGGACACACTGTTGTCGTTGATGTGTTGCTATTATGGACAACGGGTCTGTTACTATATTCTGGAAAGTTACAATGAATGAAATGAAGAATTACTGACAAGATGTTATTGCGGTAGACAGGTCTGCACTGCCTTCGGTGTGTAATACTGGTATGTCGAATGCGTATCGCGATATGCATCGTGCAGAAAAATATCGTAATATACCAGTGTAGTGGTAATACCATGCAACACTAAAAACAGTAATGGCTATAAATAGTGGTGAACTAATAGGCTTCTCACAGTAGTAGCATAATGCGTGAAGTAGAAATTGATGTGCATGGTGTTGAACATGTCTGCTAGGGAGTGAAGCACTTTGAGCAATCCTTAGCACTGGATATTGCTTTTTATTAGAACTTACCTTTTTGTACCAAGAAGAAACTCACATATGGCCACTTACAATCTGATTGAGTATCGTCTTCTGAGGATGGCTGTGTTTTGTTAGACAAACCAAAGATGGCAGAGATATATGTCAGACTATTGTTGTGATCTGTCACAGCAAAGTGGTTATTAAGTTGTCACATTGAGTTGTGTACCTTTTTGAATTCCACAGACCATGAGTTTTAAAATTGTACCTCATTTGTTGAAATATCATCAGTAGTTTTACATTTATTGGTAATAAATTGAAACAAACTTTTAAAAGCGACTTTTGAGAAACAGAGTCATCTAGACTGATATTGTTTAGTTTCTTAATGTGGGGGTTTGTAAATACAAGTATTTTACTAATGTTGGATTACTTGTGGACAAAACTAAATGGGGTCGTCGAAATATGAGATTATAATCTATGCCTTTTTGTAAAATCACAAAATTGCTGGGACATGACCTAGTCAGCTATTTTTGACCCATGTGCAGAATATAAGTCTGTGTGACTAAATACCACCTGGTTCACTGGGGCAGGTGACAATTGGTTGAATGTGTTGATACCTAGGAGAGTGCCATTGACTTTGAGGAGATTGAGGAGGCACTGATGATAGTAAAACAACGCAAGGAGAAAGACAGCCATGAACTAGACTTCCTGCATAAGGTTGATGATGAACGCAGTAAAGGTACGCCTGCATCCATAAAGTCTCACTCAACCACTCTTTCGCAGTTAGAGCATTCAGACTTTGATATTAATATCTTATAAACATATCTCATAATTTACTAATAATACCATATTTGTTTTTTAGCATACATGCCTTAATTAGCATACCCCCCTTTTCCAGCAGGGTCTGATGTCGGTTTGTGACTAAAACTGATCACTGGATCCATCATTAATTTTATTGTAATTCCCTGTCAACCATTGACAGTATGAGAAAGAAAGTTCTACCTGCACCCACAGCCTTTGCAAAGTTCCAGTATCATTTTGACCACAAAATCACCATCACTTCCAGTTAGCTTCAGTTATGTTGACGTATGTCATCCCGGCTGAACTAAACTTGAATGTATTCAGAGGATGGCATGGCCTACTCTCTGACTTTGTCCGTGTCTTGGCACCACTGTCCTGCAGATCGTTTGTCTTCTAACTTATCTCTCCAATGTGAAATAGTTTCAAATACTTGGTAACCATAAATAATTGGCAAAATTGTGTTTTCTAAACCAGAGTGACAGCGTGTAAATGGCGCCATATTTATTTTAAAAACGGAACTGAATGATCACATGGTGGAGTAGAGTAGAAACAGTAATAAATGGCGCCATGTTTATTTTAAAAACGGAACTGAATGATCACATGGTGGAGTAGAGTAGAAACAGTAATAAATGGCGCCATGTTTATTTTAAAAACGGAACTGAATGATCACATGGTGGAGTAGAGTAGAAACAGTAATAAATGGTGCCATGGTTATTTTTAAAACGGAACTGAATGATCACATGGTGGAGTAGAGTAGAAACCGTAATAAATGGCGCCATGGTTATTTTAAAAACGGAACTGAATGATCACATGGTAGAGTAGAGTAGAAACAGTAATAAATGGCGCCATGTTTATTTTAAAAACGGAACTGAATGATCACATGGTGGAGTAGAGTAGAAACAGTAATAAATGGCGCCATGTTTATTTTAAAAACGGAACTGATTGATCACATGGTGGAGTAGAGTAGAAACAGTAATAAATGGTGCCATGGTTATTTTTAAAACGGAACTGAATGATCACATGGTGGAGTAGAGTAGAAACAGTAATAAATGGCGCCATGTTTACTTTAAAAACGGAACTGAATGATCACATGGTGGAGCAGAGTAGAAACAGTAATAAATGACGCCATGGTTATTTTAAAAACGGAACTGAATGATCACATGGTGGAGAAGAGTAAAAACAGTAATAAATGACGCCATGTTTACTTTAAAAACGGAACTGAATGATCACATGGTGGAGTAGAGTAGAAACAGTAATAAATGATGCCATGTTTACTTTAAAAACGGAACTGAATGACCACATGGTGGAGTAGAGTAGAAACAGTAATAAATGGCGCCATGTTTATTTTTAAAACGGAACTGAATGATCACATGGTGGAGTAGAGTAGAAACAGTAATAAATGGCGCCATGTTTATTTTAAAAACGGAACTAGATGATCACATGGTGGAGTAGAGTAGAAACAGTAATAAATGGCGCCATGTTTATTTTAAAAATTGAACTAAATGACACATGGTGGAGCAGAGTAGAAACAGTAATAAATGGCGCCATGTTTATTTTAAAAACGGAACTAGATGATCACATGGTGGAGTAGAGTAGAAACAGTAATAAATGGCGCCATGTTTATTTTAAAAATTGAACTGAATGATCACATGGTGGAGCAGAGTAGAAACAGTAATAAATGGCGCCATGTTTACTTTAAAAACGGAACTAAATGATCACATGGTGGAGCAAAGTAGAAACAGTAATAAATGGAGCCATGTTTACTTTAAAAACGGAACTAAATGATCACATGGTGGAGCAGAGTAGAAACAGTAATAAATGGCGCCATGTTTATTTTAAAAATGGAACTAAATGATCACATGGTGGAGCAGAGTAGAAACAGTAATAAATGGCGCCATGTTTATTTTAAAAACGGAACTGAATGATCACATGGAGGAGTAGAGTAGAAACAGTAATAAATGGCGCCATGTTTACTTTAAAAACGGAACTAAATGATCACATGATGGAGCAGAGTAGAAACAGTAATACATGGCGCCATGTTTATTTTAAAAACGAAACTGAATGATCACATGGTGGAGTAGAGTAGAAACAGTAATAAATGGCGCCATGTTTATTTTAAAAAACGGAACTGAATGATCACATGATGGAGTAGAGTAGAAACAGTAATAAATGGCGCCATGTTTATTTTAAAAACAGAACTAAATGATCACATGGTGGAGTAGAGTAGAAACAGTAATAAATGGCGCCATGTTTACTTCAAAAACGGAAATGAATGATCACATGGTGGAGCAGAGTAGAAACAGTAATAAATGGCGCCATGTTTATTTTTAAAACGGAACTAAATGATCACATGGTGGAGTAGAGTAGAAACAGTAATAAATGGCGCCATGTTTATTTTAAAAATTGAACTGAATGATCACATGGTGGAGCAGAGTAGAAACAGTAGTAAATGGCGCCATGTTTACTTTAAAAACGGAACTAAATGATCACATGGTGGAGCAGAGTAGAAACAGTAATAAATGGCGCCATGTTTACTTTAAAAATTGAACTGAATGATCACATGGTGGAGCAGAGTAGAAACAGTAATAAATGGCGCCATGTTTACTTTAAAAACGGAACTAAATGATCACATGGTGGAGCAAAGTAGAAACAGTAATAAATGGCGCCATGTTTACTTTAAAAACGGAACTAAATGATCACATGGTGGAGCAGAGTAGAAACAGTAATAAATGGCGCCATGTTTATTTTAAAAACGGAACTAGATCACATGGTGGAGTAGAGTAGAAACAGTAATAAATGGCGCCATGTTTATTTTAAAAATTGAACTGAATGATCACATGGTGGAGCAGAGTAGAAACAGTAATAAATGGTGCCATGTTTACTTTAAAAACGGAACTAAATGATCACATGGTGGAGCAAAGTAGAAACAGTAATAAATGGCGCCATGTTTACTTTAAAAACGGAACTAAATGATCACATGGTGGAGCAGAGTAGAAACAGTAATAAATGGCGCCATGTTTATTTTTTAAATGGAACTGAATGATCACATGGTGGAGTAGAGTAGAAACAGTAATAAATGACGCCATGTTTACTTTAAAAACGGAACTAAATGATCACATGATGGAGCAGAGTAGAAACAGTAATACATGGCGCCATGTTTATTTTAAAAACGAAACTGAATGATCACATGGTGGAGTAGAGTAGAAACAGTAATAAATGGCGCCATGTTTATTTTAAAAACGGAACTGAATGATCACATGGTGGAGTAGAGTAAAAACAGTAATAAATGGCGCCATGTTTATTTTAAAAATTGAACTGAATGATCACATGGTGGAGCAGAGTAGAAACAGTAATAAATGGCGCCATGTTTACTTTAAAAACGGAACTAAATGATCACATGGTGGAGCAGAGTAGAAACAGTAATAAATGGCGCCATGTTTATTTTAAAAACAGAACTGAATGATCACATGGTGGAGCAGAGTAGAAACAGTAATAAATGGCGCCATGTTTATTTTAAAAACAGAACTGAATGATCACATGGTGGAGCAAAGTAGAAACAGTAATAAATGGCGCCATGTTTATTTTAAAAACAGAACTGAATGATCACATGGTGGAGTAGAGTAGAAACAGTAATAAATGGCGCCATGTTTATTTTAAAATGGAACTAAATGATCACATGGTGGAGCAGAGTAGAAACAGTAATAAATGGCGCCATGTTTATTTTAAAAACGGAACTGAATGATCACATGGTGGAGTAGAGTAGAAACAGTAATAAATGGCGCCATGTTTATTTTAAAAACGGAACTGAATGATCACATGGTGGAGTAGAGTAGAAACAGTAATAAATGGCGCCATGTTTACTTTAAAAACGGAACTGAATGATCACATGGTGGAGTAGAGTAGAAACAGTAATAAATGGCGCCATGTTTACTTTAAAAACGGAACTGAATGATCACATGGTGGAGTAGAGTAGAAACAGTAATAAATGGCGCCATGTTTATTTAAAAAACGGAACTGAATGATCACATGGTGGAGTAGAGTAGAAACAGTAATAAATGGCGCCATGTTTACTTTAAAAACGGAACTAAATGATCACATGGTGGAGTAGAGTAGAAACTAATAAATGGCGCCATGTTTATTTTAAAAATTGAACTGAATGATCACATGGTGGAGCAGAGTAGAAACAGTAATAAATGGCGCCATGTTTACTTTAAAAACGGAACTAAATGATCACATGGTGGAGCAGAGTAGAAACAGTAATAAATGGCGCCATGTTTACTTTAAAAACGGAACTGAATGATCACATGGTGGAGCAGAGTAGAAACAGTAATAAATGGCGCCATGTTTATTTTAAAAACAGAACTGAATGATCACATGGTGGAGCAAAGTAGAAACAGTAATAAATGGCGCCATGTTTATTTTAAAAACAGAACTGAATGATCACATGGTGGAGTAGAGTAGAAACAGTAATAAATGGCGCCATGTTTATTTTAAAAACGGAACTAAATGATCACATGGTGGAGCAGAGTAGAAACAGTAATAAATGGCGCCATGTTTATTTTAAAAACGGAACTGAATGATCACATGGTGGAGTAGAGTAGAAACAGTAATAAATGGCGCCATGTTTATTTTAAAAACGGAACTGAATGATCACATGGTGGAGTAGAGTAGAAACAGTAATAAATGGCGCCATGTTTATTTTAAAAACGGAACTGAATGATCACATGGTGGAGTAGAGTAGAAACAGTAACATGGCGCCATGGAGTAGAGTAGAAACAGTAATAAATGGCGCCATGTTTATTTAAAAAATTGAACTGAATGATCACATGGTGGAGTAGAGTAGAAACAGTAATAAATGGCGCCATGTTTACTTTAAAAACGGAACTAAATGATCACATGGTGGAGTAGAGTAGAAACTAATAAATGGCGCCATGTTTATTTTAAAAATTGAACTGAATGATCACATGGTGGAGCAGAGTAGAAACAGTAATAAATGGCGCCATGTTTACTTTAAAAACGAAACTAAATGATCACATGGTGGAGCAGAGTAGAAACAGTAATAAATGGCGCCATGTTTATTTTAAAAACGGAACTGAATGATCACATGGTGGAGTAGAATAGAAACTAATAAATGGCGCCTTGTTTACTTTTAAAATGGAACTAAATGATCACATGATGGAGCAGAGTAGAAACAGTAATAAATGGCGCCATGTTTATTTTAAAAATGGAACTGAATGATCACATGGTGGAGCAGAGTAGAAACAGTAATAAATGGCGCCATGTTTATTTAAAAAATTGAACTAAATGATCACATGGTGGAGCAGAGTAGAAACAGTAATAAATGGCGCCATGTTTATTTTAAAAACGAAACTGAATGATCACATGGTGGAGTAGAGTAGAAACAGTAATAAATGGCGCCATGTTTATTTTAAAAAACGGAACTGAATGATCACATGGTGGAGTAGAGTAGAAACAGTAATAAATGGTGCCATGTTTATTTTAAAAACGGAACTAAATGATCACATGGTGGAGTAGAGTAGAAACAGTAATAAATGGCGCCATGTTTACTTGAAAAACGGAACTGAATGATCACATGGTGGAGCAGAGTAGAAACAGTAATAAATGGCGCCATGTTTATTTTAAAAACGGAACTAAATGATCACATGGTGGAGTAGAGTAGAAACAGTAATAAATGGCGCCATGATTATTTTAAAAATTGAACTGAATGATCACATGGTGGAGTAGAGTAGAAACAGTAATAAATGGCACCATGTTTATTTTAAAAACAGAACTGAATGATCACATGGTGGAGCAAAGTAGAAACAGTAATAAATGGCGCCATGTTTATTTTAAAAATGGAACTGAATGATCACATGGTGGAGTAGAGTAGAAACAGTAATAAATGGCGCCATGTTTATTTTAAAAACAGAACTGAATGATCACATGGTGGAGCAAAGTAGAAACAGTAATAAATGGCGCCATGTTTATTTTAAAAACAGAACTGAATGATCACATGGTGGAGTAGAGTAGAAACTAATAAATGGCGCCATGTTTACTTTAAAAACGGAACTAAATGATCACATGATGGAGCAGAGTAGAAACAGTAATAAATGGTGCCATGTTTATTTAAAAAACGGAACTGAATGATCACATGGTGGAGCAGAGTAGAAACAGTAAGAAATGGCGCCATGTTTATTTTAAAAACGAAACTGAATGATCACATGGTGGAGTAGAGTAGAAACAGTAATAAATGGCGCCATGTTTATTTTTAAAAACGGAACTGAATGATCACATGGTGGAGTAGAGTAGAAACAGTAATAAATGGCGCCATGTTTATTTTTAAAACGGAACTAAATGATCACATGGTGGAGTAGAGTAGAAACAGTAATAAATGGCGCCATGTTTACTTTAAAAACGGAACTGAATGATCACATGGCGGAGTAGAGTAGAAACAGTAATAAATGACGCCATGTTTACTTGAAAAACGGAACTGAATGATCAGATGGTGGAGTAGAGTAGAAACAGTAATAAACACACACAATTTCCACCATGTGACGTCACCATTTTGTCAAATTTTTGTAACTTTAAGAATATTTCGTAAGCGTACTGTATGCTCAAAAAAGGGGCACCAGCTTTTTGTTAAAATGCAGATGTCTTATGGCTGGAATAACTCCTGTTAATGTGGTTTCCAGTGAAAATTGGCAGATTTATAACTAAAAATGGAAAACGCCTTGATTACTCAAATAATTACACACATTTTTTTAAATACAAAAAGTAGCTACTTTATGATTTTTATATTTAATTGTTCCGAAAAAGTAGAATGAATATAAGATTTAGTTGATGTATTTACATCTGACATTCCTTTCACACGGACAGATTTAGAAAAGTTGGTACGTGAGTTGCGGGCTGAACATGCGGACACAATTCATGAACTTGAAAAGACAAGAAATCTGCTGATTGTGCAACACAAGATCAACAAGGACTACCAGATGGAGGTAAGATGTCTCTAGTACTACAACACAGGGGGTGGACTACCAGATGGAGGTAAGATGTCTCTTGTACTACAACACAGAGGGTGGACTACCAGATGGAGGTAAGATGTCTCTAGTACTACAACACAGGGGTTGGACTACCAGATGGAGGTAAGATGTCTCTAGTACTACAACACAGGGTGTGGACTACCAGATGGAGGTAAGATGTCTCTAGTACTACAACATAGGGGGTGGACTACCAGATGGAGGTAAGATGTCTCTAGTACTACAACACAGGGGGTGGACTACCAGATGGAGGTAAGATGTCTCTAGTACTACAACACAGGGGTTGGACTACCAGGTGGAGGTAAGATGTCTCTAGTACTACAACACAGGGGTTGGACTACCAGGTGGAGGTAAGATGTCTCTAGTACTACAACACAGGGGGTGGACTACCAGGTGGAGGTAAGATGTCTCTAATACTACAACACGGGGTGGACTACCAGATGGAGGTAAGATGTCTCTAGTACTACAACACAGGGGTTGGACTACCAGATGGAGGTAAGATGTTTCTAGTACTACAACACAGGGGGTGGATTACCAGATGGAGGTAAGATGTCTCTAGAACTACAACACAGGGGTTGGACTACCAGATGGAGGTAAGATGTCTCTAATACTACAACACAGGGGGTGGACTACCAGGTGGAGGTAAGATGTCTCTAGTACTACAACACAGGGGGTGGACTACCAGGTGGAGGTAAGATGTCTCTAGTACTACAACACAGGGGATGGACTACCAGATAGAGGTAAGATGTATCTAGTACTACAACACAGGGGGTGGACTACCAGATAGAGGTAAGATGTATCTAGTACTACAACACAGGGGGTGGACTACCAGGTAGATGTAATATGTCTCTAGTACTACAACACAGGGGGTGGACTACCAGGTGGAGGTAAGATGTCTCTAGTACTACAACACAGGGGGTGGACTACCAGGTGGAGGTAAGATGTCTCTAGTACTACAACACAAGGGGTGGACTACCAGATGGAGGTAAGATGTCTCTAGTACTACAACACAGGGGGTGGACTACCAGATGGAGGTAAGATGTCTCTAGTACTACAACACAGGGGGTGGACTATCAGATGGAGGTAAGATGTCTCTAGTACTACAACACAGGGGGTGGACTACCAGATGGAGGTAAGATGTCTCTAATACTACAACACGGGGTGGACTATCAGATGGAGGTAAGATGTCTCTAGTACTACAACACAGGGGTTGGACTACCAGATGGAGGTAAGATGTTTCTAGTACTACAACACAGGGGGTGGATTACCAGATGGAGGTAAGATGTCTCTAGAACTACAACACAGGGGTTGGACTACCAGATGGAGGTAAGATGTCTCTAATACTACAACACAGGGGGTGGACTACCAGGTGGAGGTAAGATGTCTCTAGTACTACAACACAGGGGGTGGACTACCAGGTGGAGGTAAGATGTCTCTAGTACTACAACACAGGGGATGGACTACCAGATAGAGGTAAGATGTATCTAGTACTACAACACAGGGGGTGGACTACCAGGTAGATGTAATATGTCTCTAGTACTACAACACAGGGGGTGGACTACCAGGTGGAGGTAAGATGTCTCTAGTACTACAACACAAGGGGTGGATTACCAGGTGGAGGTAAGATGTTTCTAGTACTACAACACAGATGATGTCGACTACAACAAGTAGCGTGTGTCTGTAGGTTGGTACTATAAGTGAATGACTGTGTCGAGTACAACAAGTAGCGTGTGTCTGCAGGTTGGTACTATGAGTGAATGACTGTGTCGACTACAACAAGTAGCGTGTGTCTGCAGGTTGGTACTATGAGTGAATGACTGTGTCGAGTACAACAAGTAGCGTGTGTCTGCAGGTTGGTACTATGAGTGAATGACTGTGTCGACTACAACAAGTAGCGTGTGTCTGTAGGTTGGTACTATAAGTGAATGACTGTGTCGACTACAACAAGTAGCGTGTGTCTGCAGGTTGGTACTATGAGTGAATGACTGTGTCGACTACAACAAGTAGCGTGTGTCTGCAGGTTGGTACTATGAGTGAATGACTGTGTCGAGTACAACAAGTAGCGTGTGTCTGCAGGTTGGTACTATGAGTGAATGACTGTGTCGATTACAACAAGTAGCGTGTGTCTGCAGGTTGGTACTATAAGTGAATGACTGTGTCGACTACAACAAGTAGCGTGTGTCTGCAGGTTGGTACTATAAGTGAATGACTGTGTCGAGTACAACAAGTAGCGTGTGTCTGCAGGTTGGTACTATGAGTGAATGACTGTGTCGACTACAACAAATAGCGTGTGTCTGCAGGTTGGTACTATGAGTGAATGACTGTGTCGACTACAACAAATAGCGTGTGTCTGCAGGTTGGTACTATGAGTGAATGACTGTGTCGACTACAACAAGTAGCGTGTGTCTGCAGGTTGGTACTATGAGTGAATGACTGTGTCGACTACAACAAATAGCGTGTGTCTGCAGGTTGGTACTATGAGTGAATGACTGTGTCGACTACAACAAATAGCGTGTGTCTGCAGGTTGGTACTATGAGTGAATGACTGTGTCGACTACAACAAATAGCGTGTGTCTGCAGGTTGGTACTATGAGTGAATGACTGTGTCGACTACAACAAATAGTGTGTGTCTGCAGGTTGGTACTATGAGTGAATGACTGTGTCGAGTGTACAGGTTGGTACAAGTGAGTCGTGTGTCTGCAGGTTGGTACTATGAGTGAATGACTGTGTCGACTACAACAAATAGCGTGTGTCTGCAGGTTGGTACTATGAGTGAATGACTGTGTCGACTACAACAAATAGCGTGTGTCTGCAGGTTGGTACTATGAGTGAATGACTGTGTCGACTACAACAAATAGTGTGTGTCTGCAGGTTGGTACTATGAGTGAATGACTGTGTCGAGTACAACAAGTAGCGTGTGTCTGCAGGTTGGTACTATGAGTGAATGACTGTGTCGACTACCACAAATAGCGTGTGTCTGCAGGTTGGTACTATGAGTGAATGACTGTGTCGACTACAACAAATAGTGTGTGTCTGCAGGTTGGTACTATGAGTGAATGACTGTGTCGAGTACAACAAGTAGCGTGTGTCTGCAGGTTGGTACTATGAGTGAATGACTGTGTCGACTACAACAAATAGCGTGTGTCTGCAGGTTGGTACTATGAGTGAATGACTGTGTCGACTACAACAAATAGCGTGTGTCTGTAGGTTGGTACTATAAGTGAATGACTGTGTCGACTACAACAAATAGCGTGTGTCTGCAGGTTGGTACTATGAGTGAATGACTGTGTCGACTACAACAAATAGTGTGTGTCTGCAGGTTGGTACTATGAGTGAATGACTGTGTCGAGTACAACAAGTAGCGTGTGTCTGCAGGTTGGTACTATGAGTGAATGACTGTGTCGACTACAACAAATAGCGTGTGTCTGCAGGTTGGTACTATGAGTGAATGACTGTGTCGACTACAACAAGTAGCGTGTGTCTGCAGGTTGGTACTATAAGTGAATGACTGTGTCGAGTACAACAAATAGTGTGTGTCTGTAGGTTGGTACTATAAGTGAATGACTGTGTCGAGTACAACAAATAGTGTGTGTCTGCAGGTTGGTACTATAAGTGAATGACTGTGTCGACTACAACAAGTAGCGTGTGTCTGTAGGTTGGTACTATGAGTGAATGACTGTGTCGAGTACAACAAGTAGCGTGTGTCTGTAGGTTGGTACTATAAGTGAATGACTGTGTCGACTACAACAAGTAGCGTGTGTCTGCAGGTTGGTACTATAAGTGAATGACTGTGTCGAGTACAACAAATAGTGTGTGTCTGTAGGTTGGTACTATAAGTGAATGACTGTGTCGACTACAACAAGTAGTGTGTGTCTGCAGGTTGGTACTATAAGTGAATGACTGTGTCGATTACAACAAGTAGCGTGTGTCTGCAGGTTGGTACTATAAGTGAATGACTGTGTCGATTACAACAAGTAGCGTGTGTCTGCAGGTTGGTACTATAAGTGAATGACTGTGTCGAGTACAACAAGTAGCGTGTGTCTGCAGGTTGGTACTATAAGTGAATGACTGTGTCGAGTACAACAAATAGTGTGTGTCTGCAGGTTGGTACTATAAGTGAATGACTGTGTCGATTACAACAAGTAGCGTGTGTCTGCAGGTTGGTACTATGAGTGAATGACTGTGTCGACTACAACAAGTAGCGTGTGTCTGCAGGTTGGTACTATGAGTGAATGACTGTGTCGAGTACAACAAATAGTGTGTGTCTGTAGGTTGGTACTATAAGTGAATGACTGTGTCGACTACAACAAGTAGCGTGTGTCTGCAGGTTGGTACTATAAGTGAATGACTGTGTCGAGTACAACAAATAGTGTGTGTCTGTAGGTTGGTACTATAAGTGAATGACTGTGTCAACTACAACAAGTAGCGTGTGTCTGCAGGTTGGTACTATAACTGAATGACTGTGTCGACTACAACAAGTAGCGTGTGTGTGCAGGTTGTTACTACTATGAGTGAATGACTATGTCAACTACAATAAGTATTGTGTGTCTGCAGGTTGATGCTATGAGTGAATGATGTTATGTTTCTGCAGGTGGAGGCTGTCTCCCATAAGCTGGAGGAGGTGAAGGCGGAGTACGAGGCGAAAGTGGAGGAATACGCCCAGCTACTTGACATCCGCGCCGCCAGGATCAGGGTCAGTCAGCAGTCTCCACCCATTAGGGCCTTGACAAATGGTTCACTTAACATGTTGAGTGGTGGTAACCTGGCCACTAGTGGATGATAACATTATGTGGTAGTACAAATATGAATGAAGTGGATGTAGTTAGTGGGTGATAACATGCTGTGGTAGTACAGATATGAATAATGAAGTGGATGTAGTTAGTGGGTGATAACATGCTGTGGTAGTACAGATATGAATAATGAAGTGGATGTAGTTAGTGGGTGATAACATTCTGTGGTAGTACAGATATGAATAATGAAGTGGATGTAGTTAGTGGGTGATAACATGCTGTGGTAGTACAGATATGAATGAAGTGGATCTAGTTAGTGGGTGATAACATTCCTTGGACTTACAGATATGGATCTAGTTAGTGGATGATAACATTCTGTGGAAATGTAGATATGGATGAAGTGGATCTACTTAGTGTTTTATAACAATTTTTGGAAGTATGGATATGGGTGAAGTAGTTCTAGTTGGAGGATGATATCATTTGCAAGTACAGATATGGATGTAGTGGATCTAGTTAGTGAATGGTAACACTCTTTGGTGGTACAGATATGAATGAAGTAGATCTAGTTAGTGAATGGTAACACTCTTTGGTGGTACAGATATGGATGTAGTGGATCTAGTTAGTGAATGATCACACTCTTTGGTGGTACAGATATGAATGAAGTAGATCTAGTTAGTGAATGATAACACTCTTTGGTGGTACAGATATGGATGTAGTGGATCTAGTTAGTGAATGGTAACACTCTTTGGTGGTACAGATATGAATGAAGTAGATCTAGTTAGTGAATGATAACACTCTTTGGTGGTACAGATATGAATGAAGTAGATCTAGTTAGTGAATGATAACACTCTTTGGTGGTACAGATATGAATGAAGTAGATCTAGTTAGTGAATGATGACACTCTTTGGTGGTACAGATATGAATGAAGTAGATCTAGTTAGTGAATGATAACACTCTTTGGTGGTACAGATATGAATGAAGTAGATCTAGTTAGTGAATGATAACACTCTTTGGTGGTACAGATATGAATGAAGTAGATCTAGTTAGTGAATGATAACACTCTTTGGTGGTACAGATATGGATGTAGTGGATCTAGTTAGTGAATGATAACACTCTTTGGTGGTACATATATGAATGAAGTAGATCTAGTTAGTGAATGATGACACTCTTTGGTGGTACAGATATGAATGAAGTAGATCTATTTAGTGAATGATAACACTCTTTGGTGGTACATGAATGAAGTAGATCTAGTTAGTGAAGTAGATCTAGTTAGTGAATGATAACACTCTTTGGTGGTACATATATGAATGAAGTAGATCTAGTTAGTGAATGATAACACTCTTTGGTGGTACAGATATGAATGAAGTAGATCTAGTTAGTGAATGATAACACTCTTTGGTGGTACAGATATGAATGAAGTAGATCTAGTTAGTGAATGATGACACTCTTTGGTGGTACATATATGAATGAAGTAGATCTAGTTAGTGAATGATAACACTCTTTGGTGGTACATATATGAATGAAGTAGATCTAGTTAGTGAATGATAACATTCTTTGGTGGTACAGATATGAATGAAGTAGATCTAGTTAGTGAATGATGACACTCTTTGGTGGTACATATATGAATGAAGTAGATCTAGTTAGTGAATGATAACACTCTTTGGTGGTACAGATATGAATGAAGTAGATCTAGTTAGTGAATGATAACACTCTTTGGTGGTACAGATATGAATGAAGTAGATCTAGTTAGTGAATGATGACACTCTTTGGTGGTACATATATGAATGAAGTAGATCTAGTTAGTGAATGATAACACTCTTTGGTGGTACAGATATGAATGAAGTAGATCTAGTTAGTGAATGATAACACTCTTTGGTGGTACAGATATGAATGAAGTAGATCTAGTTAGTGAATGATGACACTCTTTGGTGGATATGAATGAAGTAGATCTATTTAGTGAATGATAACACTCTTTGGTGGTACATATATGAATGAAGTAGATCTAGTTAGTGAATGATAACACTCTTTGGTGGTACATATATGAATGAAGTAGATCTAGTTAGTGAATGATGACACTCTTTGGTGGTACATATATGAATGAAGTAGATCTAGTTAGTGAATGATAACACTCTTTGGTGGTACAGATATGAATGAAGCAGATCTAGTCAGTGAATGATAACACTCTTTGGTGGTACAGACATGGATGTAGTGGATCTAGTTAGTGAATGATAACACTCTTTGGTGGTACATATATGAATGAAGTAGATCTAGTTAGTGAATGATAACACTCTTTGGTGGTACATATATGAATGAAGCAGATCTAGTTAGTGAATGATAACACTCTTTGGTGGTACATATATGAATGAAGTAGATCTAGTTAGTGAATGATAACACTCTTTGGTGGTACATATATGAATGAAGTAGATCTAGTTAGTGAATGATAACACTCTTTGGTGGTACAGATATGAATGAACAGATCTAGTTAGTGAATGATAACACTCTTTGGTGGTACATATATGAATGAAGTAGATCTAGTTAGTGAATGATAACACTCTTTGGTGGTACAGATATGAATGAAGCAGATCTAGTTAGTGAATGATAACACTCTTTGGTGGTACATATATGAATGAAGTAGATCTAGTTAGTGAATGATAACACTCTTTGGTGGTACAGATATGAATGAACAGATCTAGTTAGTGAATGATAACACTCTTTGGTGGTACATATATGAATGAAGTAGATCTAGTTAGTGAATGATAACACTCTTTGGTGGTACAGATATGAATGAAGCAGATCTAGTTAGTGAATGATAACACTCTTTGGTGGTACATATATGAATGAAGTAGATCTAGTTAGTGAATGATAACACTCTTTGGTGGTACAGATATGAATGAAGTAGATCTAGTTAGTGAATGATAACACTCTTTGGTGGTACATATATGAATGAAGTAGATCTAGTTAGTGAATGATAACACTCTTTGGTGGTACAGATATGGATGTAGTGGATCTAGTTAGTGAATGATAACACTCTTTGGTGGTACATATATGAGATGAAGTAGATCTAGTTAGTGAATGATAACACTCTTTGGTGGTACATATATGAATGAAGTAGATCTAGTTAGTGAATGATAACACTCTTTGGTGGTACAGATATGGATGTAGTGGATCTAGTTAGTGAATGATAACACTCTTTGGTGGTACAGATATGAATGAAATAGATCTAGTTAGTGAATGATGACACTCTTTGGTGGTACAGATATGAATGAAGTAGATCTAGTTAGTGAATGATAACACTCTTTGGTGGTACAGATATGAATGAAGTAGATCTAGTTAGTGAATGATGACACTCTTTGGTGGTACATATATGAATGAAGTAGATCTAGTTAGTGAATGATAACACTCTTTGGTGGTACAGATATGAATGAAGTAGATCTAGTTAGTGAATGATAACACTCTTTGGTGGTACAGATATGAATGAAGTAGATCTAGTTAGTGAATGATAACACTCTTTGGTGGTACATATATGAATGAAGTAGATCTAGTTAGTGAATGATAACACTCTTTGGTGGTACAGATATGAATGAACAGATCTAGTTAGTGAATGATAACACTCTTTGGTGGTACATATATGAATGAAGTAGATCTAGTTAGTGAATGATAACACTCTTTGGTGGTACAGATATGAATGAACAGATCTAGTTAGTGAATGATAACACTCTTTGGTGGTACATATATGAATGAAGTAGATCTAGTTAGTGAATGATAACACTCTTTGGTGGTACAGATATGAATGAACAGATCTAGTTAGTGAATGATAACACTCTTTGGTGGTACATATATGAATGAAGTAGATCTAGTTAGTGAATGATAACACTCTTTGGTGGTACAGATATGAATGAACAGATCTAGTTAGTGAATGATAACACTCTTTGGTGGTACATATATGAATGAAGTAGATCTAGTTAGTGAATGATAACACTCTTTGGTGGTACAGATATGAATGAAGTAGATCTAGTTAGTGAATGATAACACTCTTTGGTGGTACATATATGAATGAAGTAGATCTAGTTAGTGAATGATAACACTCTTTGGTGGTACAGATATGGATGTAGTGGATCTAGTTAGTGAATGATAACACTCTTTGGTGGTACAGATATGAATGAAGTAGATCTAGTTAGTGAATGATGACACTCTTTGGTGGTACAGATATGAATGAAGTAGATCTAGTTAGTGAATGATAACACTCTTTGGTGGTACAGATATGAATGAAGTAGATCTAGTTAGTGAATGATGACACTCTTTGGTGGTACATATATGAATGAAGTAGATCTAGTTAGTGAATGATAACACTCTTTGGTGGTACAGATATGAATGAAGCAGATCTAGTTAGTGAATGATAACACTCTTTGGTGGTACAGATATGGATGTAGTGGATCTAGTTAGTGAATGATAACACTCTTTGGTGGTACATATATGAATGAAGTAGATCTAGTTAGTGAATGATAACACTCTTTGGTGGTACATATATGAATGAAGCAGATCTAGTTAGTGAATGATGACACTCTTTGGTGGTACATATATGAATGAAGTAGATCTAGTTAGTGAATGATAACACTCTTTGGTGGTACATATATGAATGAAGCAGATCTAGTTAGTGAATGATAACACTCTTTGGTGGTACATATATGAATGAAGTAGATCTAGTTAGTGAATGATAACACTCTTTGGTGGTACAGATATGAATGAAGCAGATCTAGTTAGTGAATGATAACACTCTTGTGGTACAGATATGAATGAAGTAGATCGAGTGTTTTTAAGTTGAACTGTTCTGAAGCAGAATTTGTTTGCACATTTGTAATACCTCACATTGATTGTAATTGTGTGTAATTAATTATGCTTGCAAACCTTGTTTGGGATGTAATCATGCCCACTACTGAGATAGCTACTGAATGTTGCCCTGTTGTAAGATACAGTTGTTTTGATTGAGATTGTGTGTTGTTGTTTCAGAAATTAGAGAAGCAGCTACGAGATGTGGCGTACGGCACCCGGCAGTACAGAGTGACGGCAGGTGATGAAGATGATGATGATCAGGTCAGCAGTCTTTGTCTCATTCTAACACATTCTCACCTATATAGTAACTGTATTACGTACCCACTTACTTACCTCTTCATATCCAAGCTTGTGTGTAATATATTGTATTACAGCTGAATAATATTGATGAGCTAAAAACAGATTTATGCATGTTGAAGTGTCTTGAAATTGAAGTGGAACTATTAATAATAATAATAAGATGTTTTATTTTAAAACATAACAACGATAATAATATATACAATGTTTGTGGCACATATATACATATTATGTCAGAAAAAGGGGTATACTGAAGAAAGTTCTTATAGTTGTATACCCCTGAACAAGTTTTTTTAGGTATTACATAGTATACAATTTAGTATGTAGGAAGAAAAATGCATATTTAGGTTTAGTGTGCATTTTTTTCTAAGTTTTTTATTATTGATGAAGAATTCACACGACTCATCCAAACTTGAGCAATCATGTTACAAGCCAATATTTGGAAACTTCAGGGCATCTACCACTGCAGTAACTGGTAACCTGCTTTACAATGTCGTTTGGTATAGCGGAGCATAATTTTATGATGCTTCCTTATTATTTCACCACAGCTTAGGGTTAATGTTGGACTGGATTGAAAACAATTGTTCTAAATCTTATATACATCATATAATTTGTGAATCTTAATTGCAATTTACACACAGCCAAATGCAACACCAGGATGAAGCCTTGGCTGGGGCTGAGGTCAAAGTCAATATGACATCAACTAACATGATTAATGCCAGCACAAAATAAACAATACATTGCTCCACATTCACTCTGCCTACAGTTTATTGGGCACCATCAGAGGGAATTTAACGTGTAAACATTCCGTACATTGAGGAACTATCCTGACATGACAGGTGTCCCCTGGTCAGAGGGTCCGCTGAAGGCAGGGACTACTGTGTGGATCTTTTATAAATGTCTGCTGTGTTATCTACTACTGGTTATATGAATTTCTCTACAAAGAGTCTAGTAGGCCTCTGTCAGTCAGGAGTCGACCATGGATGATGCACACTAGTTGGCATTGTTGCGTCTGTTGCATCTGTGTATCCCATGAAGAGTAGCAGTTGCTAGAAACTCTCCAAGGGAGGTGCTTTGTGATGTGAGACTGGACTGGCTACTAGACGATTGCACTGATGGTGGAGTGTATCTCTTGCAGGGTTCTGATGTGGAAACAGTGGATGAGACCGTGCACCTCGACAGGGGAGAGAATCTTTTTGAGATACACATCTCAAAGGTATGCAAACAAATAGTATTGAAGCAAGTTCTGTTTAGCTGTGTCAACAGATGTCATCAGCCACTGCCTAATGGGCTTGGTTGGGACCTGGGGACCGTTTCACTAACACATTAAGCTCTTAAGGAAAATCCATCCTAGAACAAGATACTTTCCTTTCTCAACATGTGCTCAACATGTGCTAGAACCAACCAGGGGTGAGAATGTGTTAGACATAGTTTTGTCCTCACAGGATGAATTAGTTGACAATGTCAAGATATGTGAGCCACTGGGGAGTAGTGATCACAACCAGATACATTTTACCATCAAAGTAAAATCAGAAAGGAATAGTAAAAAGCAGTATATAAGAAATTTCCACAAAGGAAGGTATAAGGACATGAGGAAATATTTAGCAAAGATAGACTGGAATAACACACTGAAAAATAAAACAGCAACAGAATGCTGGAATATATTAAACAGTGAAATAAAGTGCATAGTCGATAAATTTGTACCCTTCAAAAAACAAGGGAAACGGTCCAAAAAGAAACACTTATCGAAAGAAGCCATTACAAAAATTAAGTATAAACAAATGATGTGGAAGTCATATAGATGTACTGGAAATGATAAAGACTACAACATTTATAAAGAAGCACTTAACCAAGCTACAGCTGAAATTAGAAATTCAAAGAGAAGCTATGAACAACAATTAGTTAGTAATATAAAACATGACAGCAAGAGTTTTTATGCGTATGTTTGAAGCAAACAGAAAGTTCAAGATAAGGTCGGTCCTCTAGAAGATAGTGCTGGAAATATAATATCAGAGGGATTCTTAATGGCAGAAGACCTGAATGAGTACTTTAGTTCAGTGTTTACCAGGGAAGATATTAGTTCATTGCCAGTACCAGAGGCTAAGTTCAAGGGGGCAGATTCAGACTATTTAGGACAATTAATTGTAACCCCAGAAATGGTAGCTAAGAAAATAAGGGCTATGAAGGATAATAAATCACCTGGAGTGGATGGGATTCCGCCCAAACTACTATTGGAAATTGTAGAACAAATTAGCGTACCGCTTGCAACAGTTTTCAGTTTGTCATTAAAAGAGGGATGGAAAGAGGCAAACATTATACTGTTATTTAAAAAAAAGAGGCAAATATTATACTGTTATTTAAAAAAGGTTCGAGAAACAAGTCAGAGAACTATAGACCAGTGAGTTTAACGTCAGTGATTTGCAAATTATTAGAAAGACTAATTAAAGATCACGTGGTGGATTTTCTTGTTAAACATAACTTGATAAACCCATCTCAACATGGGGTTTTTAAAGCAAGGTGATGCTTAACAAATATGTTGTTTTTTGGAAGACATCACTAAGTGGGTAGATGAGGGATCACCAGTAGATATCGTATAATAAACTGGATAGAAAAATGGCTGATTGACAGAAGACAACGTATAGTAGTTGATGGGGAGGCTTAAAACTGGAAATCGGTATTGAGTGGGTACCACAGGGATCAGTACTAGGACCTATATTATTCTTAATATATATCAACGATTTGGATGATGAAATAACAAGCAAGGTGTTGAAATTTGCGGATGATACAAAAATGTTTAGAAGGATTAAAAGTGATGGAGATAGACAGCATTTACAAGATGATCTTGACAGGTTGATCAAATGGTCTGAAAAGTGGCAAATGCTGTTCAATTTTGGCAAATGTAAATGCCTCCACACAGGATATGGGAATGAAGAGGTAGAATATACAATGGGGGTACTGTACTAAGTACTACTGTAAAAGAAAAGGATTTAGGGTTAACCATTAGTGCTGATAGAAGGTTTCAGAGCAGTGCGGAATTGCAGCTTCAAACGGAAATCAAATCCTTGGATTAATTAGGCGAAATATAGCGTATAAGGAAAAAAGACTAATAATACCGCTGTACAAAACAACAGTGAGACCTCATTTAGAATATTGTATACAAGCGTGGAGGCCATATCGCAAGAAGGACATAGATATGCTAGAAAGAGTACAGAAGAGAGCGACTAAAATGATACCAAAACTGAGGGATCTTAGTTATGAAATTCGCCTAAAAGAATGTGGTTTAACAACACTAGAGACCAGGAGATTGAGAGGAGATCAGATAGAAGTGTTTAAAATAATAAATGGTTATGAAAATATTGATAGAAATATTTTTTTCTCAGTTAAGAAAGATAGAAGGACTAGAGGACATGAAGTTACATTAGTAAAGGAGCAGTGTAGATTAGACATAGGAAAGTTCTCATTTTCACAAAGGACTGTGAATGAATGGAACAGATTATCTGCTGATTGTTTGGGTGCTAGTTGCGTGAATATGTTTAAAAATAAAATCGACACATACCTCAGAAGGGCAGGATACACATAGATAAAAGGGTTGGACTCTTGATAAGCCAAAAGGCTTCCTTGTCCAACTGCCACCTAGAGTTAATTCTCTGGGTGGCAATCTTGTTAAATCTTGTTAAATCTAAACAGAATCTGACGGAAAAATCAAGGCGTATTTTCAAAATGCGTTTCACTAATGTGATCATTAAATTAATCTTAAGGCAAAGAGCGATATTTCCATCATGATAATCGATAAGCTACACAGTTGGCACAGTTTGGCAAAAGAGATTGAACAGTTGTCAAAGAGTGTTTGAAAATACTGCCCAACAACCACTTATCAACAACATATGACTTTTAGTTCACTGTGCGAAGAATTAAAACAACATCTTACAGAAGCCGCCGACATACCACAGAGGACAATATTTTTATATCACACACGGTGCAGTGTTTTGACAAGAGCGTCATTGTTGACAATTTTCAGTTTATAAGAACGTAGAGAGCGCCAACAACTTAAACCAAAATTGTGCCATAGAGTACAGTAGTATGAAGGGCAGTAAGTGCATAGTGCCATAGAGTACAGTAGTATGAAGGGCAGTAAGTGCATAGTGCCATAGAGTACAGTAGTATGAAGGGCAGTAAGTGCATAGTGCCATAGAGTACAGTAGTATGAAGGGCAGTAAGTGCATAGTGCCATAGAGTACAGTAGTATGAAGGGCAGTAAGTGCATAGTGCCATAGAGTACAGTAGTATGAAGGGCAGTAAGTGCATAGTGCCATAGAGTACAGTAGTATGAAGGGCAGTAAGTGCATAGTGCCATAGAGTACAGTAGTATGAAGGGCAGTAAGTGCATAGTGCCATAGAGTACAGTAGTATGAAGGGCAGTAAGTGCATAGTGCCATAGAGTACAGTAGTATGAAGGGCAGTAAGTGCATAGTGCCATAGAGTACAGTAGTATGAAGGGCAGTAAGTGCATAGTGCCATAGAGTACAGTAGTATGAAGGGCAGTAAGTGCATAGTGCCATAGAGTACAGTAGTATGAAGGGCAGTAAGTGCATAGTGCCATAGAGTACAGTAGTATGAAGGGCAGTAAGTGCATAGTGCCATAGAGTACAGTAGTATGAAGGGCAGTAAGTGCATAGTGCCATAGAGTACAGTAGTATGAAGGGCAGTAAGTGCATAGTGCCATAGAGTACAGTAGTATGAAGGGCAGTAAGTGCATAGTGCCATAGAGTACAGTAGTATGAAGGGCAGTAAGTGCATAGTGCCATAGAGTACAGTAGTATGAAGGGCAGTAAGTGCATAGTGCCATAGAGTACAGTAGTATGAAGGGCAGTAAGTGCATAGTGCCATAGAGTACAGTAGTATGAAGGGCAGTAAGTGCATAGTGCCATAGAGTACAGTAGTATGAAGGGCAGTAAGTGCATAGTGCCATAGAGTACAGTAGTATGAAGGGCAGTAAGTGCATAGTGCCATAGAGTATAGAAATATGAAGGGCAGTAAGTGCATAGGTTAAGTTAGATACAGCTTAAACTTTGCTCACAATTGATTAACAAATGTCACAATGACCTTTATCTTCACAAAGCCGCAAACCTCTACATACACGTCAACGAATCAGGACGCTAATGTCGTGTAAACAAATCATGCTTTTGCAAACTTTTAATCACTAACATTTGGAAGACTTATTTGGCTGTGAACAACTGGTTCTCTGCGTGAAAGTGGACCCAAAGTAAAACTCAGTAAAATCTAGCTGTTTATGATAGTTAAAGAGTGGTGTAACATCGTCTTAGAAATTGGCACCTTTAGGACCATTTTTATGGACCGTATCCAGGATGAATTGTTAGTGAAACGCAGTTTTTAATTTTTGCTCCTACGTTTGGAGAACACTCGATTTTATGGAGCAAAATCGGGCTTAAGATTGTTAGTGAAACAGTCCCATGTTCCCACACTCCATGCTTCCTAAGGTGGCCAATGTTACACCTGCAACGTTGCATCATTCTGTATGTAATGCAACTAGAGTTTTAGATGAATACTGTGTGTCTTCTAAATGTTATGGTTGTTATATTAAAGAGATCAAATGCAATTTTACAGAAACCAAACTTGTTTGGGTAATATAATATAATAAAAAATGCTAGTAAGCATGCATGTATACATAACAAATATTATATACATGTGCAGTGGTGCATGTAATTTTAATGCTAGGCTGTGTATAATTTACCATATTCATGATATCTTAGAAAATATCAATAATATGTGACCCATCTTAACGAAGTGAGTCGGATCTCGGCAAAACTGATTTTCCGTAAATGCCATTTATATAAAAAAAATTACGAATCTACAGATTTTGAGATTTCCTCTTAAAATGATTCCTTAATATTTGTTTTATCGATTACCACCATTGCTACTTTCTAATTAATTATGTTTTACGTATGCTAATGTAATTTTTGAGTAGCTGTGCAAAGTGTCCCGCTTGGTTTCTATAAAACAAGTCGAAAATGCCGCTAATTGCTCGCCTTCTTTGTCGTCATTTTTGAGATGATCCCAAATAAATCGGGTATCCCCGCAAAGCTTGACACGTCGTCTTTCCAAATACCACGCAAGCGAGGATGTGGCCGTTCAGGAAGCTACGCCTGATTTACTGGACATTGTCACCGATCTGTTGTCATTATGTAATTACATGGTTCTTTGTTATTAAAATTCTTGTTAAATATAACAATCTGTTGTATTTTTACTATGAGGATTACAAAAATGTTCATCATATTTATGTTTTTCATAAATCTAAATAAGTTGTTTTTTAATAAAAATAATAATTAAAAAATTAATAATAAAAACAATAACATTCTTACTGACCCACTAGTGACAATTACCTCTACGAAATTTTATGTATAATGTTATAAAAGAGCTGCCAGTTTTTGCTTTTCTTAACAATGTCAGTAATTACACAAGCTTACACAACTTATTTCTGCCAAAGGTTTTGTTTCTATATTAATGCAGTGTCATGAGGATGCCATTATCGTCAAGTGATCCAAATATCATCCAGATATGACAATACTAGCTAAGGCATAATGTATAATAGTGTTGCAGAGTTTTAGCTTTTCTTAACAACTAGCGTTAATTACACAAACAATTAATTGTACTGCTATTTTATTTCTAACAAAGATCTTGTTTTTATATTAAAAGAATGTCTTCAGAATGCCATTATCTTAGAGTGGTCCAAATTTCAGCAAGATTTGTCCATGGTATCTAAGGTATATTATGAAACATAACAAATATGTTGCTTAAACTTTGAAGGCCATTTTCTGAGTTTGAAGGTTTCAACCCCACACATGTTTGGTGAGACATAACTTCAGTTATAATTTAGATATCTTCTTGTATGATACAACATATGAAAGCTGAGACTGCTCTTTCCAATGATAAAAATAACTCGATATTGAAAAAAATCTGACAAGTGACTCATTTTGTTAAGATGGATTACATATGTATGTCTAATGTTTTTCTTAGTTGGTGTTGTCACCAGAGGCATTGCGAGAACTCTCTGACAATGAACCAAGCGTCTTTTGCACCTGGGAGTTCTACGAGTATGAGATTCAGTCAACACCTGTTTCAAAAGGGCCAGTGTGAGTAGGAGATTGAGTTGAACCAACACAGCAAAATTATATCTCAATTAATGCCCAATCTTTGAATCTACACAGCAACATGATTTCTCAATCATTGCTCAATCTTTGAATCTACACAACAAAATGATATCTCAATCATTGCCCAATCTTTGAATCTATACAGCAGCATGAGTTCTCAATCAGTGCCCAATCTTTGAATCTCTACAGCAGTGTGTCTTCTGTCAGAGCCCAATCTTTGAAACTATACAGCAGCATGGCTTCTCATTCAGTGCCAAATGTTGTAATGTACACAGCAGGCAGTGGTATTATCAATGCAAGTGGAGCTATCCACAAACCAGAGAGTGCCTAAGAAGAATTGGTTCAGAATTTCCTGTGTTGTCCATGTTGGCAAGCTGGCCACTGTGGGGAGTTATGGGGTTGGCAGCAGTTATAGTCAAGTGACTTCTATGGACAAGTGTATCCTAAGACAGGTTTTATGGCAGTAACAAGTTTAATTCAGAGCATTTCATTGGTAACATGTAAAGTGCATAGAGAAATCTAACAACTGCCAGTACATTCTTTCAGTCACATTGTGGAATATTGTAATGTAGACTTCAGCTAGAGTGTGTCCGTCACCTGACTGTGATTTCAAGCACAAACAAGAATGATACATTCGATTAGGACCCTAATCTTCCTAAACTATTTTATTTTGTAGGGCAGAATTAAACTTCACATCTAAGTATATTGTCAAAGTGGACGACTTCTTCTTGCACTACCTCCAAAAGGTAACCCTACTTTCTCATAATTCATATTGCTAACAATCCTACTGGTAATAACAACAGTTTAATAACACATGTTTGTTTCGTGGTCACGTCTTTTGAAGCTATTCTTGTTATATGTTAGGAAAACTAACTGAGGGATTACATTACATTATTACCGGAATATGACAGTAACATTACATTATTACCGGAATATGATATTAACATTACATTATTACCGGAATATAACAGTAACATTACATTAGTACCGGAATATGACAGTAACATTACATTAGTACCGGAATATGACAGTAACATTACATTATTACCGGAATATGATATTAACATTACATTATTACCGAAATATGACAGTAACATTACATTAGTACCAGAATATGACAGTAACATTACATTAGTACCGGAATATGACAGTAACATTACATTAGTACCAGAATATGACAGTAACATTACATTAGTATCAGAATATGACAGTAACATTACATTAGTACCGGAATATGACAGTAACATTACATTATTACCGGAATATGATATTAACATTACATTATTACCGAAATATGACAGTAACATTACATTAGTACCAGAATATGACAGTAACATTACATTAGTACCGGAATATGACAGTAACATTACATTAGTACCAGAATATGACAGTAACATTACATTAGTATCAGAATATGACAGTAACATTACATTATTACCGGAATATGACAGTAACATTACATTAGTACCGGAATATGACAGTAACATTACATTATTACCGGAATATGATATTAACATTACATTATTACCGGAATATGACAGTAACATTACATTAGTACCGGAATATGACAGTAACATTACATTATTACCGGAATATGATATTAACATTACATTATTACCGAAATATGACAGTAACATTACATTAGTACCAGAATATGACATTAAGAAATTAAACTTTATTACAGGACTCGTGTACTTTGGAGGTTCACCAGTCGTTTGGCACTGACTACCACACTGTGGCCGCAGCACAGCTCAAGATGAGGGACATTGTTGACAAGACACACGGCCGACTACACGGCACTGCGCAGTTGACAGGTAGGACACATGACCAACTACACAGGTGACAGGTAGAACACACGGCCAACTACACGGTTGACAGATAGAACACATGCCCAACCACACAGTTGACAGGTAGGACACATGCCCAACTACACAGTCGACAGGTAGGACACATGACCAACTAGACAGTTGACAGATGGGACACATGACCAACTAGACAGTTGACAGGAAGGACACATCACCAACTAGACAGTTGACAGATGGGACACATGACCAACTAGACAGTTGACAGGAAGGACATATGACCAACCAAACAGTTGACAGATGGGACACATGACCAACTAGACAGGTGACAGGAAGGACACATGACCAACTAGACAGTTGACAGATGGGACACATGACCAACTAGACAGTTGACAGGAAGGACACATGACCAACTAGACAATTGATAGGTAGGACACATGACCAACTACATTATGCTTGAGTTTATCTTGATAAGTTACTAGCTGCATGACTAACCAAGGCATTCTGTGTTTGTAGTCTTATACTGTAGATTGTCTTAATTTGAAAGATTATCAAAATATGTGATGTCTATATTCCTTTTTTGCGAATGATTAGTTAATTTGTGATGTTTTTTGTAGGAGTGGATGAGAGAAATACGGGCATTGTGTTTGGGACTGTTGACTTTTGGGTGCGACTGCGAGTGCCGATGGAACAAGCTATTAGGCTGTATAAGGTAAATACCACTCCAAGATTCATAGCTCAAGAAATAAAGTTTCTTCAGTCTCATTACTGTCCATGAGAAATGTGCTTTTCATATATAGTTTCATCAAATAGAACCTCATACTATTTAATAATTTTGCCATTTAACATCAGACAGTAAGAACCATCAACTTAAGGTGGCTGCATTGGCTATTATATGCTTCTTTTGAATTAATCATTTCTAATATAAGTTTTGAAGGAAAGCTAACCATTTTTTCTCAGAGTTTGCCTTAGATACTATACTAAACAATATTCTCCAGACCAAAAAGAATTGATTTTACATGTTGTTTAGAGATATTTAAATGTGTTTTAAGACAATTAAAAAATATGTCAAAAATCACCCTAAAATGGCATTTTATTTCATTTTGAGGAACTCCCCAAAAGAAAAATGTGTATGGTTGTAAATACAAACATGTTATTGACATTCACAGGTTTTTTTTTTAAACAAATGCATATTAAGTTTTATACTTCATAAATATTTTGCTACAGTGTTGAAAGACAGCAAAAATCCGTACTGCATTTTTGACATGACCCCTTCACCAAACATAAAACCATCCCGTGCAATTTTGGGTAAACACAAGTCGAGTTCATATGCCAAGTTATGGCTTTGTAAGTATTGTAGTTTTTATAAAAAGTTACATTAAGTAATACTTCCTGGTTGTTACCAATAATATACATGTCACCAGATGCTTGTTTTTTTTTGCTTAGAAATGTGACTTTTTTTACTGGCATGTGGCTTATTTCAACACAATTTGACAGACACTTCTATTACTGAGATTTCCCCCCAAGGTTTTCCCTCCAAGTTGTCTCATGATATTGTGTTACAAAGGGTCATGTGTTGAACTTGTTGTGGTAAACAAGATTGATTGACACCTGCTTGGGTCAGTCACGTGTCATTGCAAATGGTGGCTGAGGTCGGAGAATAAACAAAACTACCGCCAGTATTTGGTGATTTGACAGCGTGATGCATTTAGGTAATTATAATACAACAGCATAGTGGCATGAGAATAACCAGACTATGATCTGCATTCATGGTGAATGAATTTATGTTTTAACTGGGATGAACATCGTCTCTATGGAAACATCGCCAGTTTCCAAGAATCTGAAAAGGGACTTTCCACAGACACACTAAAAATACTAGTTTTTAAAGGACTGATTGGTGACATATGGCGCTAGGGCCTTGGTTCTTTTAATAGTACACATGTTCATACTGACACCTACTAATGTTCTATGAAGAAAAAAATAAAGAAATCAACTGACATGATACCCGGTGCAGCTACCTTAAGATTGTGTTGACATCTGGATGTTTCTGAATGACAGGAGCGCAGTAAGGCCCTGGGCTACATTGAATCAAACAGTCGGCTGGCCAAGCAGGCGGTCACTGCCATGGATGAGATGGCCACCAAGAGACCTGCTGATAACATCAACGAGCTTCACATTCAGATCATCAAATGTGATGAACTCAAGTCACGCAGAGAAGGTAGCATTTTATCATATTGATTAGGTTTACAATTACATTACTGCTCTGATGACAAGTACATACTAAGGCCCACTCTCTTAGTGCATGGCAGTGGTGCACATACTAAGAACCAATCTCTTAGTGCATGGCAGTGGTGCACATACTAAGGCCCAATCTCTTAGTGCATGGCAGTGGTGCACATACTAAGGACCCGTCTCTTAGTGCATGGCAGTGGTGCACATATTAAGGACCAATCTCTTAGTGCATGGTAGTGATGCACATACTAAGGACCCGTCACTTAGTGCATGGTAGTGGTGCACATACTAAGAACCAATCTCTTAGTGCATGGCAGTGGTGCACATACTAAGGACCAATCACTTAGTGCATGGTAGTGATGCACATACCAAGGACCCGTCTCTTAGTACATGGCAGTGGTGCACATACTAAGGACCAATCTCTTAGTGCATGGTAGTGATGCACACCAAGGACCCGTCTCTTAGTGCCTGGTAGTGGTGCACATACTAAGGACCAGTATTTTAGTGCCTGTCGGTAGTGCACATACTAAGGACCAGTCCCTTAGTGCCTACCAGTGGTGCACATACTAAGGACCAATCTCTTAGTGCATGGCAGAGGTGCACATACTAAGGACCAATCTCTTCGTGCCTGGCAGTGGTGCACGTACTAAGGACCAATCTCTTAATGCATGGCAGTGGTGCACATACTAAAGACTAATCTCTTAGTGCATGGCAGTGGTGCACATACTAAGGACCAATCTCTTAGTGCATGGTAGTGATGCACATACTAAGGACCCATCTCTTAGTGCCTGGTAGTGGTGCACATACTAAGGACCAATCTCTTAGTGCATGGCAATGGTGCACATACTAAGGACAAATCTCTTAGTGCTTGGCAGTGGTGCACTTACTAAGGACCAATCTCTTAGTGCCTGGCAGTGGTGCACATACTAAGGACCAATCTCTTAGTGCCTGGCAGTGGTGCACATACTAAGGACCAATCTCTTAGTGCCTGGCAGTGGTGCACTTACTAAGGACCAATATCTTAGTGCATGGCAGTGGTGCACATACCAAGGACCAATCTCTTAGTGCATGCCAGTGGTGCACATACCAAGGACCAATCTCTTAGTGCCTGGCAGTGGTGCATATACTAAGGACACTCATTATATTTAACAAGATTTAACAAGATTGCCACCCAGAGAATTAACTCTAGGTGGCAGGTGGACAAGGAAGCCCTTAGGCTTATCGAGAGTCCGAACCTTTTATCTATGTGTATCCCGCCCGTCTGAGGTGTGTCGATTTTATTTTTAAACATATTCACGCTACTAGCACCCACACAATCAGCAGATAATCTGTTCCATTCATTTACAGTCCTTTGTGAAAATGAAAACTTTCTTATATCTAATCTACTCTGCTCCTTTGCTAATGTAACTTCATGTCCTCTAGTCCTTCTATCTTTCTTAATTGAAAAAAATATATTTCTATCAATATTTTCATAACCATTCAATATTTTAAACACTTCTATCTGATCTCCTCTCAATCTCCTGGTCTCTAGTGTTGTTAAACCGCATTTTTTAGGCGTATTTCGTAACTAAGATCCCTCAGTTTTGGTATCATTTTAGTTGCTCTCCTCTGCACTCTTTCTAGCATATCTATGTCCTTCCTGTGATATGGCCTCCACGCTTGAATACAATATTCTAAATGAGGCCTAACTATTGTTTTGTACAGCGGTATTATTAGCTCTTTTTCCTTATACGTTATGTTTCGCCTAATTAATCCAAGGATTTGATTTCCCTTTGAAGCTGCAATTCCGCACTGCTCTGAAACCTTCATATCAGCACTAATGGTTAACCCTAAGTCCTTTTCTTTTACAGTAGTACTTAGTACAGTACCCCCCATTGTATATTCTACCTCTTCGTTCCCATGTCCTGTGTGGAGGCATTTACATTTCCCAAAATTGAACAGCATTTGCCACTTTTCAGACCATTTGATCAACCTGTCAAGATCATCTTGTAAATGCTGTCTATCTCCATCACTTTTAATCCTTCTAAACACTTTTGTATCATCCGCAAATTTCAACACCTTGCTTATTATTTCATCATCCAAATCGTTGATATATATTAAGAATAATATAGGTCCTAATACTGCTCCCTGTGGTACCCCACTCAATACCGATTTCCAGTTTGAAGCCACCCCATCAACTACTACACGTTGTCTTCTGTCAATCAGCCATTGTTCTATCCAGTTTATTATACCATTTCCTATGCCATGGGCCTTTAGTTTCAGCAGTAATCTTTGATGTGGTACTTTGTCGAAAGCTTTTTGAAAATCTAAGTAGACGATATCTACTGGTGATCCCTCATCTACCCACTTAGTGATGTCTTCCAAAAAAACATAACATATTTGTTAAGCATGACCTCGCTTTTAAAAAAACCATGTTGAGATGGGTTGATCAAGTTTTGTTTAACAAGAAAATCCACCATGTGATCTTTAATTAATCTTTCTAATAATTTGCAAATCACTGATGTTAAACTCACTGGTCTATAGTTCTCTGACTTGTTTCTCGAACCTTTTTTAAATAACGGTATAATGTTTGCCTCTTTCCATTCTAAAGGAACCACTCCCTCTTCTAATGACAAATTGAAAACTGTTGCAAGCGGTACGCTAATTTGTTCTACAATTTCCAATAGTAGTTTGGGCGGAATCCCATCCACTCCAGGTGATTTATTATCCTTCATAGCCCTTATTTTCTTAGCTACCAATTCTGGGGTTACAATTAATTGTCCTAAATAGTCTGAATCTGCCCCCTTGAACTTAGCCTCTGGTACTGGCAGTGAACTAATATCCTCTCTGGTAAACACTGAACTAAAGTACTCATTCAGGTCTTCTGCCATTAAGAATCCCTCTGATATTATATTTCCAGCACTATCTTCTAGAGGACCGACCTTATCTTGAACTTTCTGTTTGCTTCAAACATATGCATAAAAACTCTTGCTGTCATGTTTTATATTACTAGCTAATTGTTGTTCATAGCTTCTCTTTGAATTTCTAATTTCAGCTGTTGCTTGGTTAAGTGCTTCTTTATAACTGTTGTAGTCTTCATCATTTCCAGTACATCTATATGACTTCCACATCATTTGTTTATACTTAATTTTTCTAATGGCTTCTTTCGATAAGTGTTTCTTTTTGGACCGTTTCCCTTGTTTTTTGAAGGGTACTAATTTGTCGACTATGCACTTAATTTCACTGTTTAATATATTCCAGCATTCTGTTGCTGTCTTATTTTGCTGTGTGTTATTCCAGTCTATCTTTGCTAAATATTTCCTCATGTCCTTATATCTTCCTTTGTGGAAATTTCTCCTATACTGCTTTTTACTATTCCTTTCTGATTTTACTTTGATGGTAAAATGTATCTGGTTGTGATCGCTACTCCCCAGTGGCTCACGTATCTTGACATTGTCAACTAATTCATTCTGTGAGGACAAAACTATGTCTAACACATTCTCACCCCTGGTTGGTTCTAGCACATGTTGAGAAAGGAAAGTATCTTGAACTAACACTAAAAACTTGTGGTCCTCACTCCCCATACTCTGAAGAGATTTCCATTGTATATGCCCATGGTTAAAATCCCCCATAATAATACAGTCCCGTTTGCTTACTTCCCTTGTAGCGTTTTGTATTTTTTTATTCTCTTCTATGCTTATGTTTGGACTTCGATAAACTAACCCAACTGTTAACGTTGAGTTACCTGTAACTATGTTACACCAAACAGCTTCTTCGCAATCTGCTTCTCTTTCTAATTTTATTTCATAAGCCTGGATAGATTCTTTAATATTTAAAATAACTCCACCTCCCTTTCTTTCTATTCTGTCTTTTCTAAACATTACATATTCTGTCAATCCCAATTCGGCATCTGATATATCGGTGGTGGTCCAGGATTCGGTTATACCTATTATATGAGGGTCAATATCTTCTACCACAATGTTTAGTTCATTTCTTTTGTTTACTATACTCCTTGCATTTAAACACACACATTTATATCCAGCTTCAGAAGAGTTTTCCAGACTATTATGTGCTGATTTATTTGTGCTGTCTTTATGTATGCCTTCATTTTCAGGCTTTTCTGTGAGTCCCCCTGCGAATCTAGTTTAAATAGATGCAACCTGTCCCACTAAGATGGAGGCCATCTCTCATGTACATATCTTCCCTCCCATCAAAGTATCCCCATAAATCTGTGAATCCCACCCCCTCTTCTTCACACATCTGCTGAACTAGTGCATTGATCGCCATCCTCTTGCAGTTTCTGTACGTTGCCCCCCTTCCTCCCATTACTGGCAAAATTCCTGACAGAATAACCTGTTCAACTCTTGTCTTCTTTAGCTTCCTCACTAACTGTCTATACTTCTGTACTATCGCAGTTGTTCCCTCCCTGTCTGCATTATTCGTTCCTACATGTACCAGTATAGACCCCCCCTTGCCATGTCCCAATACCTTCTCTACCCTGTCAGTGACATGTTCAATTCTAGTCCCCGGTAGACAAACAACGACGTCTTTCCCCTCGCTCAGTGTCTTGTCCGTCTTTCTCATAATGGAGTCGCCCATAAACACCTCTCTTTCCTCATTGCCCCCTCAATCACTGCCTTAGAATAGCTCCTTCTTCGGTTTGCATCTGTCTGGTTGTTGTCTTTCCCCCCTGTCGTCTTCTCTCCTGTCCCATTCTCTTCCGATCCATTCTTTCCTGTTGCTTTTTCTCTCGTCACCTTTCCTCCTGTCAGCGTCCCTTTTATCGACTTCTCTTCTATCACATTTGCTCTCACTTCCTTTCGTCCCTTCATCTTTCGTCCCATCTCATTTTCTTCTTTCCTCTCCCGTCCCATCTTCCCTCCCTCCTTCTCTACGGTCACTTTCTTCCCTGTCACCTTCACGCTTGTCACGTTTTCTGTTGTCGATTTTCCAATGTCTTCCCCTCCAATCACCTTCCCTTCTCTCAATCTCCTTTCATCAGTTTTCTTGCCACTGCTATTCTCCTTCAGTCTTGCAGTATTCTCACCTCTCTCCCTGTTGTCTCTCTCCATTCGACCTGCCTCCTTGCTAATTCCCATCTCCATTCCCTTCACAATATCTGTCAACCTAACTATCTCCTTCTGCAGACACTCCACCTTCCAACACCCAATGCACTGAAAGGTGAATCCTTCCTCCATGGTTTCTGCCCATGACTTCCCACAGCCGGACAATGCAAAATCTACCCAGCTGTGGCAGTGATCGCACACCAAGTGTCGCTTTGCCTTCACTTCCCGTTTGCAAGGCGCCATATCCCGATCAGAATTTATTTAATAACTTAACTAACTTAATCTTTATAAAGACTGTTTCCTGTGTACTACAGCACACTTTAGGTTACAAATTTCAGTTACACAGCCGACTATTTATCCTGTCACGAACGCTAACATTACCGGTAGTGACCTAATTTAAATACAATCAATTACGTTACGTAACGCCGCCCGAATATCGCCCTTGCTTAGTTTTAACAACAATGCTACCTAATCAAAATATCTAGCAAGTGCTGGCTTACACAGATATTATCTTGGGTAAGAAGTTTGATGGTTGTTACTTTATCTCCTATATATTCTACCACATAATCAGGTTTGTTAAATCTTGTTTACAACTTACCGAAGGCTAAGTGAGTTACCCTATTATCACTCACTATACTAAGGTGTTCTAAAATACTTTAACTAACTAACTTTAAGCACAGCTACTCAATATGTGTTTATTGCAACTTTATGAATGATATTAAGGCAAGAATTATACTTATCAATCTGTAATTCCACTTGTTTATCAACTTTTCTGCACCACCAATTTCTACGATCTGTCTCCACCAAATATAGCCTCGAATTCGAATGGTTGATATATGACATCTATCAACCAGCCATCACCGTACTGTATGTACATTTGTTTAATGCCAGGTATATAGCCATCACCGAACTGTATGTCCATTTGTTTAATGCCAGGTGTACAGCCATCACAGTACTGTATGTACATTTGTTTAATGCCAGGTGTACAGCCATCACCGTACTGTATTTACATTTGTTTAATGCCAGGTGTATAGCCATCACCGAACTGTATGTCCATTTGTTTAATGCCAGGTGTACAGCCATCATCGTACTGTATGTACATTTGTTTAATGCCAGGTGTACAGCCATCACCGTACTGTATTTACATTTGTTTAATGCCAGGTGTATAGCCATCACCGAACTGTATGTCCATTTGTTTAATGCCAGGTGTATAGCCATCATCGAACTGTATGTCCATTTGTTTAATGCCAGGTGTACAGCCATCACCGTACTGTATGTACATTTGTTTAATGCCAGGTGTACAGCCATCACCATACTGTATGTACAAGTTCTTTGACTTCAACGACTACGACACAAACATTGTGTCCGGCAGTAACAACCCCCACTTCAGTGACCTCAAGACCTACCCTGTAGGCATGACTGCAGACCTTGACAGCTACCTCAAGACCAAGGTAGGCTCTTCTTCATACAGTGAACCCCAATGTTTAGTTATCCATTTTGCACAATACTTGCAATCTGTTATATTTACTTCTAATCATGGTTATGCGTTACGAAATATTTTAGAATGACTGCTGCCAGACCAGCGTTGATCTGTTTAAAAGCAGTGGTCTGCCTAATGCGGCAAACTATAGCATAAATGGTCAACGTATTTTGCCATTAGGAGTATATATATATAAATACACACACACACATATATATATATATACATACACATGTATTATATATATCTACCTGAATAAATAAACTCAAACCTGACTTGATTAATAATACCATCACATATGTATGGGGATATGGTCAGAAATCACCCACGTAATAATTTTATGTCACACAGGTGCAGTTTTGTGTTGCACTGATCCATCTATGTTCTGTTCTGACAGCCAATGCTTGTGTACATATTTGATGACTGTGACCCTGCTGAAACTGAGTATCTGGGCTGTGCCAAAGTTCCCCTCATTGCCCTAGCTCATGACAAGGCAATCAAAGGCACCTTTGAACTGCGAAAGGTGAGTATGCTAACACTTTCTGTTCGTGATAACAGAGAGACAAAACTACCGTCCAATGGAAGAATCTACTAAGTCACATTATACATTTGTTTTGGACTTACTAAGTGTTGTGCAATCCCTCTTTATAATAGCTTTGTAAAATAGCAAATTTGTCTTCTATTGCATTGCAAGTTTGGATTCGAAATACATGGTAAGTCAATCAAAATTGACCTCATAAAATATATAAAATTATGAAGTGTGTAATTTTGTTTACCACCACATTACATTAATGGTAAATTGATGCAATACATAGTTCCCATTACTGGTGCACTTTTACATAAGTGAAACCTTGCACAATAACATATTTTCAGTAGTGAACCTACAATTTAGAAACACAGAAAGATGCTAATACCACCTCACATTTTAGCACTGCTCAAAACCTGGCATTTGTCCGGAATGACAAAGCTGCGAATGATTGCACTGCTGCCACTAGCTGTATGTGTGGAGCCATGAATTCTTGTATGCTGTCTTGTCAAACCAGTGCCAGATGGTTTGGTGATGAATCTATCTTTGCTGCGTTTTGCCTGGTATAGGGCTGCACATGCGTGATGTATGTGCAATTTTTGTGTCTGCCCACCCCTGACTGTAAGATTCGCTCGCCATATAGATCTGTTTTCACTTCTCAGCAACTGTTTGGCTGTGTAAAGGATCAATGCAATCGTCTTTCCGTTCTCATTTGAACTCATCCTAAGCTACAATTTACGTCTTCCTGTACAGCATTTACACTTCACCTTTCTCTAACTGACACACCTGCTTATTCTAACACCTTGACTTTTCTGGGAAGATTTCAGCCATGCTGCAATTATTGTGTGAAGATTTCATACACAAAGATCTGCTACTGTCTGTTGCCAGTGACTCAGTGATACAGCTGAGTGAACTGGAGCAATAGTCTATGGCGGCTAGTCACTAGGCATAGTGCATGTGCTTAAGTCACCGTAGACATCTAGATTGGATGATTTCTTGCTTAGTGCAAGAAACTACATCATCATAGGGTTTATTGTTGATGATGATATTGGCTTCTTGAGTCACATGGCTCAACGTAAAGGTATTTTAAAGCTGTACAGGTATTAAAAAAATAGTTTACAATGGGCTGCACTTGTTGCTCAGAATTGGAGGTGACAGTTGAGTGTTTGGCTCTTGTTTCAGCGCAAGGGAAGTGTGAATGGTACAATAGATGTGCACCTGGCGTGGCAATACACATACACTCCTCCCAAGGCATCGACCAAGACCCCAGCACAGGTAATGTGCACAGATGAATGCCATACATGCACGCATGCCCGCACGCACCCACACACGCACACCCGCATACACCCGCACACACCCGCACACACCCACACATACCCGCACACCCACACACACACACATGCATTCACACACTTGCACACCCGTACACACATGCACACATGCACACACCCGCATACACCCACACACACCCGCACACACCTGCACACACCCGCACACACCCGCACACACCCGCACACCCACACACGCACACACCCACACATGCACACATGCATTTGCACACCTGCACACATACACACATACTTGCACACACATGCACGCACACGTTTGCACACCCGCACACATACACATTCACATCCACACACACACACATACACCTGCACACACGCACGCACGCATGCACACACACACACACTTGCACTCATGCACAAACACACATACTTGCACACTCGCACACCTGCACACACACACGCATGCATGCATGCACCCACACACGCATTCACACACACACGCGCACAACACACACACATGCACACACATTCACACACACACTTGCACACACGTACACACACACACACACGCACACACACATACACACACACCTGCACATACACATACATCTACACACACACACACACACCCACACACACACATATACACCTGCACACACCCACACACATACATACACACACACATTTGTTTAGAATTCTTATGTTTCATCTATGAACTCTGACTTTGAGAAGGTCGAAACTGTATAGACACAGACTGATATAATACACTTATGTCCACACTCATATCCATACTTCTGTTCAAAGGTGTTTACATTTAACTAAAAAGAAAATACTGATAAGCTGAATTACCTGGTGTTGCCCTGAAAAAAGGCAGTGGTATGTATGTGATCCCTTCAAGATCGATCCCCCCTCCCTGGATGAATTTTGAGACAAAATCTAAATCTTCAATCCACCCCAATGGGTCCACTAGTTCACATACAAAATGTCAGCCTCATACATGCAAAACTGATGGAAATAATTGCATTTTAAAATTGTTACCCAAAGATCCCCACTCCTTGGATGAATAAAAAAAATCTAAATCTGAATCACCCCAATGGACCCGCTAGATCGCACACAAAATTTCAGCCCCATACATACAAAACTGACGGAGAAAAGTGCCATGTAATTAAAAAAACACAAATGTATTATGGTTTTTACTTTTTTGTGGACTGCCATTCCCCAGGTAGCTCTTCTGGAGTGTTGTTAAAATTATTACCTGCCTCATGCAATGCCATAATTGGCGACAGCGTGGGATTGAATTTTTTTATACTGTAATGGTGACAATTGCTGCCCTTGGTTTGTGGTTCCGTGGCTGGGTGTAAGCTGGAACTTACCTCGTATCAAGTTTGTGGTTCCGTGGCTGGGTGTAAGCTGGAACTTACCTCGTATAAAGTCTGTGGTTCCATGGCTGGGTGGAAGCTAGAACTTACCTCGTATAAAGTTTGTGGGTCCATGGCTGGGTGGAAACTGGAACTTACCTCGTATAGAGTCTGGTTCCGTGGCTGGGTGAAAGCTGGAACTTACCTCGTATAAAGTTTGTGGTTCTGTGGCTGGGTGGAAGCTGGAACTTACCTCGTATAAAGTTTGTGGTTCCGTGGCTGGGTGGAAGCTGGAACTTATCTCGTATAAAGTTTGTGGTTCCGTGGCTGGGTGGAAGCTGGAACTTACCTCGTATAAAGTTTGTGGTTCCGTGGCTAAAGTTTGTGGTTCTGTGGCTGGGTGGAAGCTGGAACTTACCTCGTATAAAGTTTGTGGTTCCGTGGCTGGGTGAAAGCTGGAACTTACCTCGTATAAAGTTTGTGGTTCTGTGGCTGGGTGGAAGCTGGAACTTACCTCGTATAAAGTTTGTGGTTCCGTGGCTGGGTGGAAGCTGGAACTTATCTCGTATAAAGTTTGTGGTTCCGTGGCTGGGTGGAAGCTGGAACTTACCTCGTATAAAGTGCTGTAATGACTATATATTTGGGCACTGTATGTTTTGGACATCTTTAATATGTACCAAAAATAGTTATTTTTGTGTACTGTATGTTTTTGACACCAATTATTTAGGGGACTGAACACATACAATATGTAGAGACTATGCTTTTGGACACCAAATATATTTTTCTGTACTGTATCTTTCCAGACAGCGGAGAGTTCGATTATTTTTAGGTCAAAATACATAGTCACTACGATACTATTGGTAGATATAAATATTTTTTAATCACAATGACTGCCATTCAGTATTTTCTTGTTCAAAGCGTGTACTGTTTGTGGTAATGTTTTCTTTAGGTATTGTTACATTCATGTTAAAAAGTAAAGGTAAGTTCTTATATAGTGCAGTATCCTGACCTGTACTCCCTGGCAGACCTGTCCAATCAAACACCATCTTGACTCCTCTGGGAAGCATTCAGCCCCGCTGCAGTTACTGCGCAAAGACTATACTGTACACAAATATCCACCACTGTTTATAGCCAGATACTCAATGTTTTGCCCAGGTTTTCAAAAGGGCAGGGTGCCATTTAGTAAAGGGCACGTAGAGCGCAGTAAGCAATGGTTAAAAAGGCACTTGTAACATGCGACTAAATTAAATAGTTAACGAGACATAGTAGTAGTGTACAGCTTGTAGTTTAATATCATACTACTTACATATAGTATATTATGTACACAGTGTATATGTATATTTACGCATTATAATACTGGGCAAGCATTTGTAGAACAAAACACAATATTTAGCTATACATGACTTTTTAATTTTTGTCAATCTGCATAATATTCAATATACATAGAGAATATTATACAGGTACCCCTAATATGTGTGCAAAATTTCTTTGGGTTAGGCTTAACATAAATTGAGATATATTGTTATGTTCGATTTTGAAAATTAAAAATGTAAAAGCAACGTAGTAATTTTGAAAAATGACATCTAAATAAATGTGGACAAATGGGTGATTATATAGTATATCTAGACAATACTACATATTTTATTTTATTAAATTGGCATGTCTTAACTTTATTTAAGTTTTAGCAAAACACGATATCCAGCATGGCATAACATTTTATGTATAAATTCACATCAAATTTAATGTTCTCAGAGACTGTTATATAAGAAATAGGAATGCAAGATGTTGTTGGGCTGAACAGAAATTGAGATATATTGCACTGCAAATAGTAAAAAGTGTGATGTCAAACATTAAAATAATTATAGACATGCATAGCTAATTTGTAAAATTCCATTTTATTTACAGAACAACTACCCCCACACGATATATAATTTTTAACAATCATTCAAATAAACAGAAAAAATAATTATTACTAGTTTGAAGCACCCTTGGCTAGTCTACTACACACGCACGTGACGTCGCGATCTAGAAACGGCACGCCTTGCAACGAGCATGAGTGACGTCATGTGCCGGCGGGTTGTTGATTATTGAGGGGGAGCAGGTTCTTTTAACGCGCACAATACGCAATTATTCACTACCATTGTTGAGCTATGTTATACTAAACGTTGTTACTTATCATTATATATCAGTATATTCACAAATAAAGAGTGTTTGAATAAAACATTATTTTCTAATCACACGTGCCGGCATCAAAAGTCTGTCATGAACAGGCTGATCTACCGACTTTTTTGGTGCCTCCTCAGATCAAAACATATTTTAATAAGTTTTGTAAGTATCACATGATTAAGAATATAACGACTAATCTAACGGTAGAAATCTTCCAGCGATCAGACTTTAACTTTTGAAGATACAAACAAAATAAGGAATGCTTGGCGATATGTATAGTCGAGGCGCTCTACAAAAGTCCGTCGCTCTGGTTTCAAAGGTCGGCGTCTCCTCAGATCAACATATTTAATATTTTTGGCACACACAATTAAGAATTTAATGGTGATCGGGATATGAGTTGAAATATTGGTGCTTGAACAATCGAAATGACCGCGTGACGCAATCGGGATACGTAATGTATATCGGGGTGCTTGCAGACGATCAAGTGTACTCATTCATACAGCTGAGTGAACTGAAGCAATGTAGAGTAAATGAACTTGCCCATGGTTCGACTCCACCACACAGGATTCAAACGCGGGTTCTTTCACTCGAGAGTCTGAAGCTCTTACTGCTGCACTACAGCTCTCCACATGTTATATTTGGAGTGACAGTTTCTATATTCTGTTTGTGGAGCGCAGTGGTGCTGTCGCTAGAGTAGACTATCGATTGAGAGAACTCGGGTTCGAATCCTCTGCTGCCGTGTCGAACCTTGAGCAAGTTCGTTCACCCTATGTCACTACAGTTCACTCAGCTGTATGAATGAGTACCTGGCTATAGGCAGTTGTAGATATTTGTGTATGAACAGTCTTCGCGCATTGATTGCAGTGTGGCTGGAGGCTTCCCAGAGAAGTCGAAATCGTGTTTGATTGAACAGGTCTGCCAGGGAATAAAGTGAAAGCGCTTTGAGCAGTCCTGAGGACTGGATACTGAGTTATATAAAACTTACCTTTACTCTTTTTTACTTTTTTATTTTCCAAAGTTTGATGTGGTATATGTTGTGTGCAGTTGCAGGCCCTGGTCGCGGAGGAACCTGAGAAGTTGTCCCTGCTACCTGGAGAGGAGGAGGCCCTCCAACAGAGCTCTGTCCTTGCCGCCGGCCCAGACACATCCATGCCAGACATGAAGACGACGAAGCCCCCATCTCATGGCCCTTCTGCCGCCTCTACACCGATGGCTCACAGGCAGCAGGTGACCGCCGCCTCACCACAACACCCGGTCAGTTCCCAACACCCAGTCAGTTCCCAACACCCAGTCAGTTCCCAACACTAGGTCAGTTCCCAACACTCGGTCAGTTCTCAACATCTGATCATTTCCCACCGCCTGGTCAGTTTTCTACACCTGGCTACTGCAGCCTCAACACAACACCCGGTCAGGTCCCAACACCTGGTCAGTTCCCCACACCTGGCTACTGCAGCCTTACCACAACCTGGCCAACCCTCACTTCTATGCCCATGTACTCACCATCCCTCATCTATACACCCACTTACTCGCCATCCCTCATCTATACACCCACTTACTCACCATCCCTCCTCTCTACACCCCTTAATCACCCTTACTCACCATTCCTCATCTGTACACCCTTTATTCACCATCTCTCATCTCTACATCCCTTACCCACCATCCCTCATCTCTACACCCCTTACTCACCACCCCTCATCAGTACACCCCTTATTCACCATCCCTCATCTCCACACCCAATTACCATCCCTCATCTCTACACCCCTTACTCACCATCCCTCATCTCTACACCCCTTACTCACCACCCCTCATCAGTACACCCCTTATTCACCATCCCTCATCTCCACACCCAATTACCATCCCTCATCTCTACACCCCTTACTCACCATCCCTCATCTCTACACCCCTTACTCACCATCCCTCATCTCTACACCCCTTACTCACCATCCCTCATCTCTACACCCCTTGCTCACTATCCTTCATCTTTACACCCCTTACTCACCATCCCTCATCTGTTCACCCCTTACCATCCCTCATCTCTACACCCCTTACCATCCCTCATCTCTACACCCCTTACACACCATCCCTCATATCTTCACCCACTTACTCACCATATTATACAACACACTGGACATTTATTGAACAGTAATTGGCTTTATGCACAAGTTGTTTCAGAATACCAGCATGTCAATTACTTCTGGACTCCATTCTATAGTTCATTATAAAAAGTATACACACCTCTGCGTTCCGTGCGCAATGGAACTTTGAGACATCAGCATCTGTCAACTGAAAAATGTTGTGTACGATGGGGGTACAAGTGTGTGTGTTTTTGTGTAGAGAGTAAGTCGGAAGGCATCTGGCAAGGGAGGTGGAGGCGTGGAGGAGGTGACGTCTGACATCTCGGAGGGGACCCCAGTGCCAGGTGGGTGCTCCAGACTCTCCCATAATGCAACAGTCAGTGTGTTCATTCTTGCCCACAATGCAACCGCCAGTATGTACATCCCTACCCACAATGCAACAGCCAGTGTGTACATACCCACCCACAATGCACCAGTCAGCATGTATAGACCTACCCACAATGCACCAGTCAGTGTGTACAGACCTACCCACAATGCAAAAAAAGTGAGTAGTCTGGAGGACAAGCTGTCAAGGCATAGCAACATTACAAATGCATTGTATTCACTGCGCCGTAGCACAGCGAGAAAATATTACAATTTTATATTTAATTAAAAGGCAGATACCTTTTTCATAAGCAAACCATATGCTTAGTTTATGCCTTACTGTATATTCAGACTATTACACCCAGAGGGTAGGTGGTGTGTGTAGAACTATTACTACCCATTGCTAGAGAGGATAGGTGGTGTGTATAGAACTATTACTACCCATTGCTAGAGAGGATAGGTGGTGTGTGTAGAACTATTACTACCCATTGCTAGAGAGGATAGATGTGTATAGAACTATTACTACCAATTGCTGGAGAGGATAGGTGGTGTGTGTAGAACTATTACTACCCATTGCTGGAGAGGATAGGTGGTGTGTGTAGAACTATTACTACCCATTGCTGGAGAGGATAGGTGGTGTGTGTAGAACTATTACTACCCCTTGCTGGCGAAGGTAGGTGGTGTGTGTAGAACTATTACTACCCATTGCCAGAGAGGATAGGTGGTGTGTGTAGAACTATTACTACCCATTGCTAGAGTGGATAGGTGGTGTGTGTAGAACTATTACTACCCCTTGCTGGCGAAGGTAGGTGGTGTGTGTAGAACTATTACTACCCACTGCTAGAGAGGATAGGTGGTGTGTGTAGAACTATTACTACCCATTGCAGAGTGGATAGGTGGTGTATGTAGAACTATTACTACCCATTGCTAGAGAGGATAGGTGGTGTGTGTAGAACTATTACTACCCATTGCTAGAGTGGATAGGTGGTGTGTGTAGAACTATTACTACCTATTGCAGAGTGGATGGGTGGTGTATGTAGAACTATTACTACCCATTGCTAGAGTGGATAGGTGGTGTGTGTGTAGAACTATTACTACCCATTGCTAGAGAGGATATGTGGTGCGTATAGAACTATTACTACCCATTGCTAGAGTGGATAGGTGGTGTGTATAGAACTATTACTACCCATTGCTAGAGAGGATAGGTAGTGTGTATAAAACTATTACTACCCATTGCTAGAGTGGATAGGTAGTGTGTGTAGAACTGATAATATATGTAACCATGTCTTGTGTAAAGTGAAAAGTGTTGTGTGACCATGTCTTGTGTAATGTAAGAAGTGTTGCAGTGTTATGTGAACATGTCTTGTGTAAAGTGAAAAGTGTTGCAGTGTTATGTGACCATGTCTTGTGTAATGTAAGAAGTGTTGCAGTGTTATGTGAACATGTCTTGTGTAAAGTGAAAAGTGTTGCAGTGTTATGTGACCATGTCTTGTGTAATATAAGAAGTGTTGCAGTGTTATGTGAACATGTCTTGTGTAAAGTGAAAAGTGTTGCAGTGTTATGTGACCATGTCTTGTGTAATATAAGAAGTGTTGCAGTGTTATGTGAACATGTCTTGTGTAAGGTGAAAAGTGTTGCAGTGTTATGTGATCATGTCTTGTGTAAAGTGAGAAGTGTTGCAGTGTTGGTGAACATGTCTTGTGTACATGTCTTGTGTGCAGTGTTAGTGTTATGTGATCATGTCTTGTGTAAAGTGAGAAGTGTTGCAGTGTTGGTGAACATGTCTTGTGTAAAGTGAGAAGTGTTGCAGTGTTGTGTGACCATGTCTTGTGTAATGTGAGAAATGTTGCAGTGTTGGTGAACATGTCTTGTATAAAGTGAAAAGTGTTGCAGTGTTATGTGACCATGTCTTGTGTAAAGTGAGAAGTGTTGCAGTGTTGTGTGACCATGTCTTGTGTAATGTGAGAAGTGTTGCAGTGTTGGTGAACATGTCTTGTATAAAGTGGAAAGTGTTGCAGTGTTGTGTGACCATGTCTTGTGTAAAGTGAGAAGTGTTGCAGTGTTGGTGAACATGTCTTGTGTACAGTGAAAAGTGTTGCAGTGTTATGTGACCATATCTTGTGTAAAGTGAGAAGTGTTGCAGTGTAGTGTTACCATGTCTTGTGTAAAGTTAGAAGTGTTGCAGTGTAGTGTGACCATGTCTTGTGTAAAGTGAGAAGTGTTGCAGTGTTGTGTGACCATGTCTTGTGTAAAGTGAGAAGTGTTGCAGTGTTGTGTGACCATGTCTTGTGTAATGTGAGAAGTGTTGCAGTGTTGTGTGACCATGTATTGTGTAATGTGAGAAGTGTTGCAGTGTTGTGTGATTATGTCTTGTGTAATGTGAGAAGTGTTGCAGTGTTGTGTGACCATGTCTTGTGTAATGTGAGAAGTGTTGCAGTGTTGTGTGACCATGTCTTGTGTACACTTTAATGTGAGAAGTGTTGCAGTGTTGTGTGACCATGTATTGTGTAACATTAAGAAGTGTTGCAGTGTTGTGTGACCATGTCTTGTGTAATGTGAGAACTGTTGCAGTGTTATGTGACCATGTCTTGTGTAATGTGAGAAGTGTTGCAGTATTATGTGACCATGTCTTGTGTAAAGTGAGAAGTGTTGCAGTGTTGTGTGACCATGTCTTGTGTAATGTGAGAAGTGTTGTAGCACTGTATAGCCTTGTCTTCTAGGTGAGTCGGCAACAGTCACAGAGTCGGAGACAAGTGATGAAGAGGAAACGTTTTCAGCGAAGAAAGCATCCTCAACAGACGGTCAGTTTACAGCAGTATCACACAAAGAATAGTAATTTGTCATGAAGTTAGTTGGCAGTTACACAAGTAACTAGGGGGGTGACCCAGCAAAGCCTGGTTGTGTTAGTGCGATGCCTGCATGTAATAATGTTCCCGGCATTTCCATTCCCCTTGATAATGAAAACTATCAGCCTTGATCCATAGCAGCAGTAGCTGAAGGTATTATAGTAATGACACGCTGCTTACATGTTGTAAAGGTTGTGGCACCTCAACATATGACATGTTTTGTCTATCACATTTTTTACAACTCCCCTTTACATGCGATATTAAACCACGTCATACGTATATCATAAGATAGCACAAATGCACGGCATGTTCATACGATAATTTGAAATCATACTTGCCCTTCATAGTTATTACGTAAAAGTTTTTGCAGCGTAACACATGCTTCTACATTTTAAGTAACGTAAATACACATAATGTTGTGGCAGTTCTATATGAATACCACTTATCTGAAGGGTAATATGGTAACTACACACCTAACCAGCACGTATCCTTAGTTGTATCCCCCCCAGATAACTTCACTAAATTTTTTGCGGATTGGCCCGAATAATCTAACAACGTACAAGTTCTTTGTTAAACAACTTAAAAAGGCTAAATCCAGCATGATATCTGCTTTCCGTCACAAACTTTGCTAACTTCTAGATTATTCTTGAGTGTTTGCGGTAACTTTGTGTGCATTGTATGGATGGCATTGCATGACATTGCAGATAGTGACGAGACAACCTCATGTATTGAGGAGATTGAATACACAGATGATGCAGAAACAGAGAGTAGTGAATATACAGGTGTTTTTGTTATGAAACAGTGTTGATTGAATCAGTTTCGTATTAGTCTCCATTCTGTTCAGTTAACCTGTTCAGTAAGTCACATGTTTTACCATAGTTATTACCTTATTAATTGACTGTATTGATTAAATACAACATAACCAGCCGATTACTAACATCATTATTAATCATCATTATTATTCCTATTGGTAGCTGTATTGGCGCATTGCCAATATGAAGGTAATATGAATATGACCAGTCAATAACATATGTTATTGTCTTTTGTAAATTAACATAACATATACATGTTGAATTTGCACCCCTACAAATATAGTGAACCTTTGTCATTTCACGTGAAACCAGTGTAGATTAGTAACTAATGGAGCACTTGCCCTGTAATACGTCATCTATATTTTTTTCTATATTCCAAATGGGTGTGAGTAAAGTGCATTCTCTAATGCGGCCTGAAGTATCCCTAGAAGCCACCCTCATTGTATGCATGGTTATTGGTATTACATATATACATAACCTGTGAATGCACCATATTTGAACTTTAACTGCATCTTTAAGTTTTAGTGTTGCTATGTTCCATGTTGTGGTTACAAAATGGGTTTTACTAATATTTTCAGTTGGTTCCATTATTGTTTAGCATCATATATTTTATATTACTAATAATACAAAGCTAGAAGACTTTTCTGATGGCAGTATATGTATATTCACACACTATCAAACAGACAATTATATAATCTTTGTTGAAATATATTTATACAGTGTTATACATATTTGAAGTTACTTTAAGGATAATTTTTCAGTAAATGAATATTCCTACAAATTCAGGATATTTGTTTGCGGCTAAACATGCTGTCTACCAGGATAGCAGAAGATGACTACCCATTCAGTTCTTGAACTGAAGCAGTTTCACTCTTAGATTCAGTTATGATTTTTTGATTGTAAATAGTTTAATTTGCAATAAGTAATTATGACCAATGCTGTAATCATATCCATGTTATTACTATAATTGAATCATCCAATTCATATAACCTTACTATGAAATCAGTTAGCGCCTAAACAATAAATGTTATTTATGTGTGTAATTTGAATGAACTGTTCAGAACACAACATAGCTGTAAATGACCATAAACAATTCTGGTTCTGAAAATATAACCCAATTCAATAATAAAACTTACGTGATTGGCAGGTTGGCAACATTACCAGGTATTTAACTATATTTAGTCGTGTGAACAAAGAAAGCACTGGCTTATTGTGAGTTACACAGTGGGTTTTATAAAGCAGATGACATATTTATTTTTATTGAATATTTTGACTTGTACGTAATGTTTCCTATGGCTACTGTAGTGTAATAGAATGAGACATTTCTAAGTTGCTTATGACCTTAATGAATACAGTATAATTGAGCCTTACAGAAGGATAGACAGTTATCGATTGTGGACGCAGCCACATGTAGACGTGTGCTGTCATGACAGGAGTACATTGTGTTGACAGAGATCATAGACAAACAGAGTCAGACAGCCCGAGGCGAGACTGAGGCCACCGGCACACACGAGAGATGCCAGGTGAGATCTCTCACAGTCGCTATTAGGCTTATTTCATTATCTCACATTTTATTGATTTGAGATGTGAACCTTGCTGTCGAGAATAGAGTCGTGTTAATAATATGAGCAAATCGTACAAGATGGTTCGTGTTGAGATGTCAGTATGATGTTTGTAAAGATTAACAATGTTAGAAGATATTGCAGATGTTTGTTTTTTATTTTACTTTATTCAATGTTCACTTATTTGCTGTGTTGTCCTCGTAAGTGTACCAGTAGCCAACAGTTGTTTAAAGCACCCCGCTAATCTGTGGTGACTTATCTGAGACCATCCTGTAAAGTGGACATGGCACTGGTCAGACACGATATAAGTAAATTTGACAAAATAGAATAGCTTCTATGACATGACGCATTTGTTTTAATAGGAGTCACTGATCCCTTTACATTCTAATAATCTGTTTATTTAGAATACTCTTAATTATTTGCCATGTATTACTCATGCGTAAGTTTGTGTTCACATGTGTGCATGCATGTGTACGTACTATACACTGATATGCAGATTAATTACAATACAACTGACTGTACACACTCCACTGGTGTGGAGCCCAGTTGTGCAGTGGCTAGAGCTTTGAACTCTCGGTTGAGAGAACCGGGGTTCAAATCCTGTGCTACAGTGTCGAATCTTGGGCAAGTTCTTTCACACGACAGTCGTAGATATTTGTGTATGAATAGTCTTTGCACATTAATTTGCACATTAATTGCTTTGCACATGTCAACTCAGGATGCTTTCTGGAGAAGTTGAGATGGTGTTCGATTGAACAGGTCTGCCAGGTAGTGAAGTGTAAAGAGCTTTGAACAGTCGTGAGGACTGGATACTGCAGGGTACTTTATAAGAACTTACCATTTAACTTTACACAGGTGAAGGAGCCTGTTTCTGAAGACACTATGTTTGAAGAAGTGAGAGATGAGAATGAAGAGGATGAAGGTCAGTAACATGTGCATGTCACTAGTCAGTGGTCAGGATCCTTATCTAATCATGTCACCAGTGAGTGGATAGGATACTCACCTGGCCATGTCAGTGGTCAGGATCCTTTCCTGGCCATGTCACTAGTCAGTGGTCAGGATCTTCATCTGGCCATGTCACTAGTCAGTGGTCAGGATCCTCACCTGGCTATCTCACTAGTCAGCAGTCATAGATAATTTAATTTAAAAGTTAATTGTCATAACGGTAATATAATTACTGATACTGACTAAAATGACATTTCCTTCAAGAGATTACATAGAGAAAGACAAACAGGCAGACATATATATAGTGTGTGTGTGTGTGTGTGTGTGTGTGTGTGTGTGTGTGTGTGTGTGTGTGTGTGTGTGCATTTTGACAATTTTGCTGTATATATCCATACTAGATTCATTATCCGAGAATGAGGGAAGAACACATGACAGGTAATATGTTTTGTGACAATATGTCTTAAGTTCATTGAATGTTGTGGTTCAGGAGAGATTGAGGAGGCGATAGAAGAAGAGGTGGATGAAGATGCGGAGGCAGGTAGTGAGGACTACGAGGGAACAGAGAGCACGGCAAGTGAGGGCGTGGTTCTAGGTTCACCCTCCTCCCGCCCGGGCTCCAGGAACATTACTGGGGTATGTGTACATTGCTGTGTACATCTCTTACTGGGGTACATCTACATTGCTGTGTGTACATCTCTTACTATGGTACATGTACATTGCTGTGTGTACATCTCTTACTGGGGTACATCTACATTGCTGTGTGTACATCTCTTACTATGGTACATCTACATTGCTGTGTGTACATCTCTTACTATGGTACATGTACATTGCTGTGTGTACATCTCTTACTGCGGAATGTGTACATTGCTGTATGTACATTAGTGCTGGTTCGGTACTCAATATATCGAAGTATCGTGATACATGTGAAAGTTCGATACCGATATTTTGTGGTACCGTGATACTTCGATATATCAGGTATCGAACTGCAAGTAGTGCTGGTTCGATACTGTCGATACCGTTGATACCTTTGATATATCGACTCCATTCGATATCTACGAAGTTACGGATATAATACGGGACCTACGTCTACGGGCTTTACTTGTCGTGGAAACTCCGAACAGTAGCGTATATTTGGGAAAATCATCAAATCGGCGCCGTTGATTGGTTATACAACGTAGAAAAAACACCTTGCAAATTGAAAACAAAGGTCGTCGAATATCGACAATTTTTAAAGGATAACTCCGCAAATTTACTCCACCCTGATAGTAATATATGGACAGACACCATGATTGTCCTGACATGTTAACTGATGCGATATTTGTCCATGGAAATGTATTCTGAAGCCGACGGCTTCGAAATGGAGTGAACGACACCTATTTTCGCCCAGCCACAGGTTGTGCATGACGCAATTTTGGTGGTTTAGTTTACTGGTTGGTTAGTTTAAGAAACGAGCCGCAAAATGAGAAGGTTGACATAATATATTTAACAAATTTGCATAATTCTGCTCCGTGGTGCGACATGTTGCATTTTAATAGATTTGGTATTACGGTATTACAACACAATTATACATAACAAGATTATTATCCAAGATACGTATACAATTGTTATGCCTTTGTTTTCTGAAAGAATGGTGTATCAAATGAAATTAATTTGCTCATGGAGAAAATTTGACGTGAATAGTAGTCACAAGTCAACTAACATTTGTGATTTGAATTTGTTAGAAAAATGTTTTGCCATATGTTGGCCCACATTGTTACCAAATGTCAAATTGGCCAATGTAACTAGAGAGTTTGTTTTAATCTGCTTTCTAATGATATCACATTTAAAAGTGCAATGAGAAATAATAAAGTTACGTCCATTTTAAATAAAGACCTGTTATTTTCTGATGCTGACAAAATGAGTTTTTTATGGTCAAGAACTGGTTGCATCTCCTGTACACAAGCTTAAGTGTAAATGGGTTAAAAGCACGCATTAGTATGTGTGAATCTAGTTTCGAAAAGTTAATATTATAAGTAATTATTCAAATGCAACAAAATAGCCTCGATTATGCAGGCTTCGTTCAGTGGCATTATCTTTTGCTGTTTGGTGGCACCACTATTTGGTGTTTTTTATTTTTCAAGTGCAATCATAATACATATATTTTCCCTTTGAATTAGAAACATGCAATCAGTTTATTTGTACAAACATTTGTTTAAAATATATATTCTAATTTGTATTTTTAATGTAATAAATTATTCGTTGTGATGATTGGGACAGCCAGGCTTATCTAATGTGTATAATAACATCCCAATCTGTATTTTATAATATTTTCCTAACAGTCACGTAAACTGCTATTTGTAAACAGTATTAGGGTGTAGTACAATTATTAATTTAATTTCAATATTTTATTACTAAGTATTTTATTACAATTGCCTAGACGTTGTTATAACAACATTTACTACAGTAATTAATTAGAATTAAACAATTACAAATATAATTTGTTTATTGAAATAAGTGATACTTCTCTTCCTGGGGTACATGTACATTGCTGTGTACATATCTTACTCGGGTATGTGTACATTGCTGTGTGTACATCTCTTACTGGGATACATGTACATTGCTGTGTACATCTCTTACTGGGGTACATGTGCATTGCTGTGTGTACATCTCTTAATGGGGTATGTGTACATTGCTGTGTACATCTCTTACTGGGATATGTGTACATTGCTGTGTGTACATCTCTTACTGGGGTATGTGTACATTGTTGTGTGTGCATCTCTTACTGGGGTACGTGTACATTGCTGTGTGTACATCTCTTACTGGGGTATGTGTACATTGCTGTGTGTACATCTCTTACTGGGGTATGTGTACATTGTTGTGTGTGCATCTCTTACTGGGGTACGTGTACATTGCTGTGTGTACATCTCTTACTGGGGTATGTGTACATTGCTGTGTGTACATCTCTTACTGGGGTACGTGTACATTGCTGTGTGTACATATCTTACTGGGGTATGTGTACATTGCTGTGTGTACATCTCTTACTGGGGTATGTGTACATTGCTGTGTGTACATCTCTTACTGGGGTATGTGTACATTGCTGTGTGTACATCTCTTACTGGGGTACGTGTACATTGCTGTGTGTACATCTCTTACTGGGGTATGTGTACATTGCTGTGTGTACATCTCTTACTGGGGTATGTGTACATTGCTGTGTGTACATCTCTTACTGGGGTATGTGTACATTGCTGTGTGTGCATCTCTTACTGGGGTATGTGTACATTGCTGTGTGTACATCTCTTACTGGGGTATGTGTACATTGCTGTGTGTACATCTCTTACTGGGGTACGTGTACATTGCTGTGTGTACATCTCTTACTGGGGTATGTGTACATTGCTGTGTGTACATCTCTTACTGGGGTATGTGTACATTGCTGTGTGTACATCTCTTACTGGGGTATGTGTACATTGCTGTGTGTGCATCTCTTACTGGGGTATGTGTACATTGCTGTGTGTACATCTCTTACTGGGGTATGTGTACATTGCTGTGTGTACATCTCTTACTGGGGTATGTGTACATTGTTGTGTGTGCATCTCTTACTGGGGTACGTGTACATTGCTGTGTGTACATCTCTTACTGGGATATGTGTACATTGCTGTGTGTACATCTCTTACTGGGGTATGTGTACATTGTTGTGTGTGCATCTCTTACTGGGGTACGTGTACATTGCTGTGTGTACATCTCTTACTGGGGTATGTGTACATTGCTGTGTGTACATCTCTTACTGGGGTATGTGTACATTGTTGTGTGTGCATCTCTTACTGTGGTATGTGTACATTGCTGTGTACATCTCTTACTGGGGTACGTGTACATTGCTGTGTGTACATCTCTTACTGGGGTATGTGTACATTGCTGTGTGTGCATCTCTTACTGGGGTACATGTACATTGCTGTGTGTACATCTCTTTCTGGGGTACATATACATTGCTGTGTACATCTCTTACTGGGGTACGTGCACATTGCTGTGTGTACATCTCTTACTGAAGTACGTGTACATTGCTGTGTGTACATCTCTTACTGGGGTATGTGTACATTGCTGTGTATGCATCTCTTACTGGGGTACGTGTATATTGCTGTGTGTGCATCTCTTACTGGGGTATGTGTACATTGCTGTGTGTACATCTCTTCCTTGGGTACATGTACATTGCTGTGTACATCTCTTACTAGGGTATGTGTACATTGCTGTGTGTACATTTCTTACTGGGGTACGTGTACATTGCTGTGTACATCTCTTACTGGGGTACATGTACATTGTTGTATACACCTATTACTGGGATATATGTACATTGCTGTGTGTACATCTCTTACTGGAGTACGTGTACATTGCTGTGTGTACATCTCTTACTGGGGTACGTGTACATTGCTGTGTACATCTCTTAGTGGGGTACGTGTATATTGCTGTGTGTGCATCTCTTACTGGGTTATGTGTACATTGCTGTGTGTACATCTCTTCCTTGGGTACATGTACATTGCTGTGTACATCTCTTACTAAGGTATGTGTACATTGCTGTGTGTACATTTCTTACTGGGGTACGTGTACATTGCTGTGTACATCTCTTACTGGGGTACATGTACATTGTTGTATACACCTATTACTAGGATATATGTACATTGCTGTGTGTACATCTCTTACTGGAGTACGTGTACATTGCTGTGTGTACATCTCTTACTGGGGTATGTGTACATTGCTGTGTGTGCATCTCTTACTGGGGTACGTGTACATTGCTGTGTGTGCATCTCTTACTGGGGTATGTGTACATTGTTGTGTGTACATATCTTCCTGGGGTACATGTACATTGCTGTGTACATTTCTTGCTGGGGTATGTGTACATTGCTGTGTGTACATCTCTTACTGGGGTACATGTACATTGCTGTGTACATCTCTTACTGGGGTATGTGTACATCTCTTACTGGGGTATATGTACATTGCTGTGTGTACATCTCTTTCTTGGGTATGTATACACTGTTGTGTGTACATATCTTACTGGGGTACATGTACATTGCTGTGTACATCTCTTACTGGGGTACGTGTACATTGCTGTGTGTACTTCTCTTACTGGGGTATGTGTACACTACTGTGGGTGCATCTCTTACTGGGATACATGTACATTGCTGTGTACATCTCTTACTGGGGTACATGTACATTGCTGTGTACATCTCTTACTGGGGTATGTGTACATTGCTGTGTGTACATCTCTTACTTGGATATGTGTACATTGCTGTGTGTACATATCTTACTGGGGTATGTGTACATTGCTGTGTGTACATCTCTTACTGGGGTATGTGTACATTGCTGTATGTACATCTCTTACTGGAGTACGTGTACATTGCTATGTACATATCTTACTGGGGTATGTGTACATTTCTGTGTGTACTTCTCTTACTGGGGTACGTGTACATTGCTGTGTGTGCATTTCTTACTGGGGTATGTGAACATTGCTGTGCATATTTTTCTGCAGTACGTGTACTTTGCTGTGTATGTCTATAAATATTTTCATTATAATCATATCTTTAAAACTTCTATTTTATCTCTTAATTTCTTTGTCTCTTGAGATGTTAAACTACATTCTTTTGGGCGATTTTTATAACTGTAGCCTGTCACTTCTGGATTTAACTGAGTTGCTCTCCTCTGTTTTCTGTCCAGTGCATCTATTACCTTCTTATGATATGGCCTCCAAGCTTATATACCCTACTCAAATGAGACCTGTATAATTATCAGACAGACAACAGATTCAGTAGTGTTATTATAGTCGCAAGGACCAGTTTTTAGAACTGGGTTTTGAAATGTGTTATTTGCAATGGAACAATAGTAATTTATAAAGCTTTTATGTTACTGAACCATTGTGTATTGGCGTGTTTGTAGTGCCCAGGAGACCAGGTGGAGGTGATGATCTCACACCTTTCTCTCAACCCTGATGCCCCTGCTCTGGACAACGATGCAATCAAGATGTTGTTTGTCGAGTATCGCTTCCTCGGAGTGCCACCCGAAGAGACGGAGACGCCCTATTCCCTGCCTAAACCTGCCGCAAACAAGAACATATCCTTCAATTTCTCTAAAGGTATCAAATAATAGGTCAAAGTTAAATTAATGTAATTGATATAAATATTACTATAACGCCATCCTCTGGAATAGATAAAATGGTAGATCAGACGTGACCCTGAATGATTGTGTTCAGTAGTTAGGTCAGGAACCAGTTCTTAAATCTTTATTTTTTGCCAGAGGGCACTACATACACAAAATGCATTAGATGTTTCACCAAACATATGTACTGGACATTTGATGAAGATTACATAATTATGTGTTTTCTATGATTACCATAACATACACAATTACACAGGCTAGCTCAGTTACAGTCGGATTAAAGTCGACATCTACATTTCATATTTTGACTATTTTTACCATAAATCCATAATCATCAACATATAATAACATTTGAAGCAGTCACTGGTTAATAATGTAATTATGTTGTAGTGTTCCACGTAGACTTCCAGAATCACTATGAGCGGAGACAGTACCTTGCCAGCATGTTGCTGCCTAATGATCCAGACGAAGGGAGGTGAGTCAACGACAACACATAGCGTCACTCACTTCACTCAGCATTCTTCTACTTCCTCTACCTTTCACTCACTTCACTCAGCATTCTTCTACTTCCTCTACCTTTCACTCACTTCATTCAGGATTCTTCTACTACCTCTAGCTTTCACTCACTTCACTCAGCATTCTTCTACTTCCTCTACCTTTCACTCACTTCACTCAGGATTCTTCTACTACCTCTAGCTTTCACTCACTTCACTCGGCATTCTTCTACATCCTCTAGCTTTCATTCACTTCACTCAGCATTCTTGTACTTCCTCTAGCTTTCACTCACTTCACTCAGCATTCTTCTACTTCCTCTAGCTTTCATTCACTTCACTCAGCATTTTCTACTTCCTGTATCTTTCACTCACTTCACTTAGCATTCTTCTATTTCCTCTAGCTTTCACTCACTTCACTCAGCATTCTTCTACTTCCTCTAGCTTTCACTCACTTCACTCAGCATTCTTCTACTTCCTCTAGTTTTCAAACACTCAGCTGACTGCGAGATTGAAGTGTATTCAAAATAAAAGCATGCTTTATCATTGTGGTTGTGCCATGCTGAATAGGACTTTAGTCTCAACTATTGTATGTCATGTAACTCTAAACAGGCTTCTCAATTTGTGTCAAAAGGAAGGACGTAAAGGTCAGTTAAATATGTTTTTTTAACCATTTATTATAGTACTTTGAAGTGTACATAGTTTAAATGGTGCATTTTATAACATTTTAAATAACATTATAAAGATCAACTCCCCGCCAGGCCTTCTAACACAGTCAAGAAACCGTGGCCACTATGTAGCCTCTAGGTGCCACATTAATGCAGCTGTTTTCTCCTTCTATCCCAGAGCAATCCGTATACGGAACATGATCCTAATACAAATCACTGAAATAGAAAGCCCCATTGCTTTTCAAACAGCCATTATGAACCTTCCATTCAGCACACCCAATCACCTTAACTGCCTAAAAATAATTTATTTATTTAAGCAGCCCACACCACAAACTCCTGCATTAGCCCAAGATTGGGCTATTTGGAGTACCCGGCCTATTTCCCACGCTACTCAGTTATTTCTGTGGCTGGTACAGCCATTTTTATAGCCTTTATTTGAATGAACATTAGCAACTTCCATACCAATCTGTTTGCACTCAGTTGGTGAAATAACTGATTTATGGAGTTGACAAGTTTCTTGAGATTGTTATTAAAATGGCATGTTCTATTAAGACACCTTTTGTGACAAGTTCCAAGCAGTAATATATACTGTTGCCATTTCTCTTCTACTTTCCAGTTGTCAGCTTTTCTACGCAGATATTGCTGACATCCAGGTTCTAGAGTTTTATGTCTCATTATTTAGAGGCTCATGGTTCAAACTAATAGCATTTGAAAATGACTTTACCTTTAGCTGGGTAAAGGCGACTGTTGTCAGGCTTTGTTACCATAGATTAAAGTTTTCATCACAGCAACATTTGTTATGGGTGCCTAGTGGCAAGCATTCACTTTATCGACTTTGCTATGTTAGTGCATATTTTCACATGCATTTTATGCACTAAAAAAAAATTCCTAAATAAAATGCTATTCATAATATGTTTAGGTGCATTATTGGAAAACATTGTTGAATTCACTTAGGTTTATGTATTACTTTTTCCATTTAATGTTACTGGGTGTATGAATTTGGCCACTAAAGTGTAACCTATTGAGATTAAGAGTGAGATTGTGTGTGAAAACTCGACCGAGTCGTTGATGTGTTGACAGAGTGCGCTTCACAGTGGTGAGTGAGCCGGTGGATCCGGACGACTGCGACGGAGAATGCGAGGATGTTGGTGTTGCCTTTATTAGTGTCTGCGACATCCTCAACCAGCGCAAGGACATCTTAGAACAAGACATGCCCTGTAAGTGCACTCATCACGGGCCACCCAAACTCGTTGCCCTCTGTGAGGGTGATTGAAGTGGGTAACAGGAGCAGGGCAGTTCAAAATGTCCACCGATCCTAGTACTAACACAAGGCACGTCGACCAGAGCCAACTTGCTTCAAATCATATGAAGCATAATTACTGTGTTGCTGTTGTGCATTGACTAAGTATAATGTAGTGTTGGTACAGGTTGTGTTGTTACTATGTTGTTGTGCTACTGTGTATAATGTCAACTGGTATAATTGTGTTGTGTTACAGTATATAATGTTGGTACAAGTGTGTTGTGTTACAATGTTGGTGTGTGTTGTTGTGTTACTATGTTGGTGTAAGTGTGTTGTGTTGTGTTAGTGTATGTTACCATGTTGGTACAAGTGTGTTGTGTTACTGCGTTTGTGTATGTTACTGTGTTGGTACAAGTGTGTTGTGTTTCTGTGTTGGTGTGTTAGTGTTTGTGTATGTTCCGTGTTGGTACAAGTGTTGTGTTACTGTGTTTGTGTGTGTTGCAGTGTTTGTACAAGTGTGTTGTGTTTCCGTGTTGGTGTGTGTTGTTGTGTTAGTGTTTGTTACTATATTGATACAAGTGTGTTATGTTACTGTGTTTGTGTCTGTTACTATGTTGATACAAGTGTGTTGTGTTACTGTGTTTGTGTGTTACTGTTTTGGTACAAGTGTGTTGTGTTTCTCTGTTGGTGTAAGTGTGTTGTTGTGTTGCAGTATACAGTGTGGAGGATGAGACAACTGTGATAGGAACCATCAACCTCACTGTCAAGTGTCTCAGTGCCCTCGATGCTGTCAAGGCAGAGCTGCAACTGACAGACCAGTCCATTGACAGGGACAGTGCATAGAGTACTTGAAACCACGTCTTTAGGGTGTATTCATCCATGAGCGGTGAATGTGATATAATTGTCTTTGTAATGTATCATAGCAAATGTGTGAAAATGTTGTGTGCCAACTGAGTGTAATGTATTAATCAAACCACCCAGAAAAGACTCATTCCCACCTACTTCATATTAAACATAAGATACGTGTTGCATTCTCAGACAGATATGTGGTTTGACAATTTTATTGAAGACATTTCAAGTTCTTGCCTAAGGAAATTATGTAATGTTTAGTTGCTTCAACACAAAGTAGATAGAGTCAACTGTTTTTGTGACTTATGTTAGAAAGTTTATTGTGTGATATTGTATAGGCCCTACTTCCAACTTCATTCTATCTGGTGATATGTTTAGATTCATATATGTTATTTCTCTACAATTAATACTCACACATATGTATATATATATAATGTATATATAGTCTGTGCAAAAAAAATCGTTGCTGTGACGAAAAAAACTATTTTATTAGTATTTTATATACATATTTAGGTACAGAGGTGCAAGAAACACACAAAAGACATTCACTTTCTTTATTTAGTATTTAGTGACATTGCCCTTGGCTTGGATGACCTTTTGGATGCATGTGGGCATGCTGTCACTCAATTTCTGGAAGTAGTCAAGGTGCATGTCCAGAACCCACAACTTCTTGATCTCCTCGCACAGATGGGGAACACTGCTCGTGTTGTTGTAGGAAAGCTTTCTCTTCATCTGATTCCAGGCGTTTTCAATCAGATTAAGGTCCGGGGAGTTTCCTGGCCACTGCAGCACCTCAATTTTCTCCTTCTTGAGCCATGTTGACACACTTGGCCTTGTGGCAGGGGGCGCTGTCTTGCATGAAGTGGGTGCACTCATGGGTGTAGTAGGCATTCTTCAGATGAGATTCCAAGACATCCACATAACGAACTCCATTCATCGTCATGTTCTTTGGAAGGAAGTATAGGCCTCCCTGGCCCTTCTGTCCATTGAAACACCCCCGAAACCATCACTCCATCCGGGTGTTTGACGGTCTTCCGGGTGTACTTGGGGGTCGTACCGGCTCGTGCCAATGGGTCGCCTCACACGTGCTGCTGTACTCTGGATGCACCTAAAAGTGCTCTCATCACTCCACATCACATGTCTCCACTGCTCTACAGTCCAATTGTTGTACTTACTGCAGAAATCAAGTCGCTGCTTTCTCATTCGGGCCGTGATGAGAGGTTTCTTCGCCGCCTTGGGACATGGCATCTTCATGTGTTTTTGGAGTCGATGTTGGATGGTTCGCGTCGACACTCCCGCCAGAATGTCCGGATGGTTTACCTTCAATTCGCCTGCAGTAACGGTCGGGCAGGACATCACCTCTCTTTTCAACATCGGATCTGTCCTCATTGACGTCTTCCTAGGCCGACCAGAGCCCTCCTTCCTCTTGGGAATGGCGTTCAGGGGGAGCCCAGCCGCCGCCTTTTTGAGCATACAGATGGCCTGCATACTGCGGCCCGAACGCATGGCAATGTCGCGGTTGCTCAACCCTTCATTCACAAGAGCCAAGATACGCATCTTCTCTGCAATATCCAACTTTGTTCGACCCATTACGATGACAATTGATTGTTTTATTAATCAAATCCGTAGGGCATTGATATAGCCACAAATTTGGGGTACGAAGGAACACAAAACACTTCCCTTACCATTGGCTAAAGACGCACTGAGTTGAACCAGCTGGTGCCATCTGCCCACTGTGCTATATTTAGCTGCAGGATGCAAGACGCGGCAAGTTTCGCATGCGTTATGGTCGAAATGCAAATAAAATCGTTGCGTATCTGAACTGAATATATTATGCAGTAGCAACGATTTTTTTGCGCAGACTATACACATACATGTACACAGTGTATATGTAAGCAGCATTTATGTTGCTGATTACCAAGAAAGAAGTTACCAAGAATGTTCGTGATGTAACCTCAGAAACTGTCATTGATGTTCCAGAGGTAACTGCACCACTAATGACTGTAGTGTCTACGCTGTATGCTCTTCCAGGTAACAGTTCACTGTGTGAAGACACTCATCAGACTGGTCATTTCAAAACTTCTCTTTTTTTGTCTTTCACCATCACATTTATCTTTTTCCTTTTGTAACATTTGGGCAACTTTCAGCTGCTTATTTAGACTGAATACAGCTAGATGGTGACACTATAAATGGTGATCCTTAGTTGAGAGAACATGAAGCAAAGGAAGGATGTTGAAGAAAGGAGAGGAACAGAACAAGGACAGACATGCTGGTACTTCCTTGTTACAGATTCATCCAAAACTACATCAAGGATCAGGAAGAAATACCAGGTGAATATAGCGATGAAGCCTTCATCAACACCAAGACATTATCCATAAGAAAGAGTGGAGCCACACAAAGATATGTGGTGACTTTTCCATAGCCTGTAAGAACTGGAATGCCATATACAAAAGAAAAATATCGGCAAGTAGATCCTACACAAGAAACAACAGAAAACAATGGAGAACGAGTTCCACAACTTGACAGAATGAGTCGGTAGACTGGGCAGGTTAAATGCCACATGGCAGTTGTCATTCTAATAGAGAGCACTGAAAGTCTAACAGAGCTGAAAACTGAAAGCTGCTGGAATGTTACTGAAACAGAGGTACATTTGACAGTAAAATACAAAACGATGAGTTAACAGCTTAGTTTATTATTTGATTAGTTTAGTTATTTATATCTTTGTATGCAGATCTGTCCTACTTGAATAAATATATCTTCATTCAGAAGCAATGTGTTTTTGATTAATATTATTAGAAGGCTTTAAAAACTTCAATAAAATGAGAGTTGCAGTAAATTCTTGTTCAAAGCCTGTACTGCTGTTGTCACAGCCTGCTGCTGTGCTGCTGTTGTCCAAAGCCTGCTGCTGTTATCCAAGGCATGCTGCTATTGTCCAAAGACTGCTGCTGTGCTGCTGTTATCCAGTGCATGCTGATGTGCTGCTGTTGTCCAAAGCCTGTTGCTGTGCTGCTGTTGTCCAAAGTATGTTGATGTGCTGCTGTTGCCCAAAGCCTGCTGCTGTGCTGATGTTATCCAAATCATGCTGATGTGCTGTTGTCCAAAGTATGTTGATGTGCTGCTGTTGTCCAAAGCCTGCTGCTGCTCTTCAACGCCTGCACAACTGTGTTCAGTTCTACTTGCCTTGGTTCATCCAGCCTCATAAATAGGATAAGAAACAACAATGAATGGAATGATTTGAATAAATTGTTTTCATAGTATTTACTCTGGCAAAATGTTTCCCACCGTAGTTGTCAACATGTTTAAAACATCATGGTTGTCATATATATTATAATTATGTGATATAAATAACATTATTAAATATTCTTCATGGCAATTCATTTGAATAATAGCACAGTACTTATTAACTAAGATGTGAACATTTCATGTTGTCTCTGAGGTAAAGGTGTATTAAATTATTTATCCTTGCCACATGCTGTCTATAACAATGCATTTATTCCATCACAACACATCACTTAAGGTACAAAAGGTTCTTGGTGAGCAATCGTCATGTATAGTTGAAATGTACACAATAATTATTTAAACCCGGAACTTTAATGATATATATAAATACTGCACATAAATCATATTAATTGTGTAACATTGTAATGATTAAATTACAGTTAACCACCAAACTACTGATCCAGATTGTTGAGATCAATAAAATATCACCACAGAGATAAGCCAAGGTGGTTCTATATTTGAATGTAGTCATTATTATGCACAGAAGAAAATGTGATGCTTTTATCATAAAATGCGCAATCATTCAGATACGTGGAGCTTGCTTGTCATCGGTACAGTATAATCAACTAAGGTGCGTGATCATCAACTAAGGTGCGTGATCATCAACTAGAGGTGCAACATTTTGTTATGATTTCATGTTTTATTCACACACTGATGAGTTTTATCTGCAGGTTACAGTTCCTGTGCCCTTTTATCTCACAACCACTATGGTAGACATGTCTTGGCATTTATGACATATTTTTGTATAGACTTGTCTTGTAAGACATCAAGAAACACAGTCAGGTGCCATTTGATCAATACCTCGTTCAACAGAACTTTCCTTGGCAGAAGACAGTGACACATTGCAACTAACAACACAGTCATAATGACGACAGAACACCTTCACTTGGCCCATTTGCCGTAGCCTGGTCGAATCCCTCGTGAATTGATGACATCTACCACAACGTTGTGTTTGAATTCATTCCATTCCCGTTTCATCTCTTGGTTGATGTATTCATTGTGTATGTCCTCCTGTAGCAAACACATGCAACATTCTCTCACTATTGCTCATCTTATTTACACAGTTACCATACTGAAAATATAAGATTAAAATAACCATGTAAACTCTCATTCAATAAGATGCATGGAAGAATGATGCGGGCCTTATGATATGTGGGCACAAACATGCTAATTAAGAATGCATGCACACACGTACATGTGTGTGTGTGTGCACAATTAATATGCCAGCACTGAGCTGACAGCTGAAGGGAATTTGTTTAACTTCATTAAAAAATACCAGGCGAATTTAAAGAAAAACATAGTTACTTGCAATGTTACTGCACTGACATTTTGATAATTATTGTCACCATTATATAAAGAATTTTAACTGGCAGAGGGCCAAATGTGCATACAATGATTGACTTGTATACCTGAGTGACATTTCCAAATGTCCTTTCGCTAGATTGTAACAACAGTTGCAACGTCACTTCGTCCAGCTCTGCAAACAAAACACGTGCTGTTGCAATTAGCCACCAACACTGCAGAGATAAGTCACTTTTAAACAACATTATTTACTGGACAGCACAATAAAGCTATGTCATAATAACACATAACACTGCCAGTAGCTACAATTATGCTAGTATAGTCTTCAAAATATTGCATTGGGACATTTTACAATTATAAAATCAGTTTTATTACATGTGGGATTATTGACTGGCTACTCGACATGTATGATATCTTTAAAGTATTTCTGAATGTCTCACATACCTTTGAGTTTATGTGGCTCAATAATGGCCACTTGGACATTGGTTGCCGTAACAATGGAACACGTGACAGGCTCATTGAGGATGATGCTTACTTCACCAAACGAATGGGTCGGCTCCAGCTTACCCATCACAACCTGTTTATCCACTTTCTCCTGCAGCATCAATGGGAAACAATCAAAACACAGCCTCTTTATTCACCTTCTATAGCTCCAATGGGAAACAATCAAAACACAGCCTGTTTATTCACCTTCTGCAGCTCCAATGGGAAACAATCAAAACACAGCCTGTTTATCCACCTTCTGCAGCTCCAATGGGAAACAAGCAAAACACAGCCTCTTTATTCACCTTCTGCAGCTCCAACGGGAAACAATCAAAACACAGCCTGTTTATTCACCTTCTACAGCTCCAATGGGAAACAATCAAAACACAGCCTGTTTATTCACCTTCTACAGCTCCAATGGGAAACAATCAAAACACAGCCTGTTTATTCACCTTCTACAACTCCAATGGTAAACAATCAAAACAGCCTGTTTATTCACCTTTTGCAGCTACAATGGGAAACAATCAAAACAGAGCCTGTTTATTCACCTTCTGCAGCTCCAATGGGAAACAATCAAAACACAGCCTGTTTATTCACCTTATACAGCTCCAATGGGAAACAATCAAAACACAGCCTGTTTATTCTCCTTCTGCAGCTCCAATGGGAAACAATCAAAACACAGCCTGTTTATTCACCTTCTGCAGCTCCAATGGGAAACAATCAAAACACAGCCTGTTTATTCACCTTCTGCAGCTCCAATGGGAAACAATCAAAACAGAGCCTGTTTATTCACCTTCTACAGCTCCAATGGGAAACAATCAAAACACAGCCTGTTTATTCACCTTCTGCAGCTCCAATGGGAAACAATCAAAACACAGCCTGTTTATTCACCTTATACAGCTCCAATGGGAAACAATCAAAACACAGCCTGTTTATTCACCTTATACAGCTCCAATGGGAAACAATCAAAACACAGCCTGTTTATTCACCTTATACAGCTCCAATGGGAAACAATCAAAACACAGCCTGTTTATTCTCCTTATACAGCTCCAATGGGAAACAATCAAAACACAGCCTGTTTATTCTCCTTCTGCAGCTCCAATGGGAAACAATCAAAACACAGCCTGTTTATTCACCTTCTGCAGCTCCAATGGGAAACAATCAAAACACAGCCTGTTTATTCACCTTATACAGCTCCAATGGGAAACAATCAAAACACAGCCTGTTTATTCACCTTATACAGCTCCAATGGGAAACAATCAAAACACAGCCTGTTTATTCACCTTATACAGCTCCAATGGGAAACAATCAAAACACAGCCTGTTTATTCTCCTTCTGCAGCTCCAATGGGAAACAATCAAAACACAGCCTGTTTATTCACCTTCTGCAGCTCAAAACACAAGGTCAATTAATACTAGAGCACATTTGGAACAAATCATCTATGTGCGATCACTGTCCTACATTTGGAACAAATCATCTATGTGTGATCACTGTCCTACATTTGGAACAAATCATCTATGTGTGATCACTCTCCTACATCTAATTAAAACACAGCTAGTATGACATCTGTGCGTGTGTATGCGTGGATGTGAGTGCATGATACACGTGTGTGGGTGTGTGCATGCGAGTGTGGGTGTGTGCATGTGTGTGGGTGCATGTGTGGGTGTGTGCATGTGTGGGTGTGGGTACATGTGTGTGGGTGTGTGTGGGTGTGTGCATGTGTGTGTGGGCATGCATGTGTGTGGGTGTGTGCATGCGTGTGTGGGTGTGTGCATGTGTGTGGGTGCATGTGTGGGTGTGTGCATGTGTGGGTACATGTGTGTGGGTGTGTGCATGTGTGTGGGTGTGTGCATGTGTGTGGGCGTGCATGTGTGTGGGTGTGTGCATGTGTGTGTGTGCATGTGGGTGTGTGCATGCGTGTGTGGGTGTGTTCATGTATGTGGGTGTGTGCATGTGTGTGCACATGTGTGTGGGTATGTGTGTGGGTGTGTGCATGTGTGTGCATGTGTGTGAGTGTGCGCATGTGTGTGGGTGTGCGCATGTGTGTGTGGGTGTGTGAGTGTGTGCATGTGTGTGGGTGTGCGCATGTGTGTGTGGGTGTGCGCATGTGTGTGTGGGTGTGTGCATGTGTGTGGGTGTGTGCATGCGAGTGTGGGTGTGTGCATGTGTGTGGGTGCATGTGTGGGTGTGTGCATGTGTGGGTGTGGGTACATGTGTGTGGGTATGTGTGTGGGTGTGTGCATGTGTGTGGGTGTGTGCATGCGTGTGTGGGTGTGTGCATGTGTGTGGGTGCATGTGTAGGTGTGTGCATGTGTGGGTGTGGGTACATGTGTGTGGGTGTGTCTCTAGCTGGGTGTGTGGCTGCATGTGTGTGATACATGTGTGTGTAGGTGTGTGCATGTGTGTGAGTGTGTGCATGTGTGTGGGTGTGCATGTGTGTGGGTGTGTGCATGCGTGTGTGGGTGTGTGCATGTATGTGGGTGTGTGCATGTGTGTGGGTATGTGTGTGGGTGTGTGCATGTGTGTGGGTGTGCGCATGTGTGTGGGTGTGCGCATGTGTGTGGGTGTGTGCATGTGTGTGAGTGTGTGCATGTGTGTGGGTGTGCGCATGTGTGTGTGGGTGTGTGCATGTGTGTGAGTGTGTGCATGTGTGTGGGTGTGCGCATGTGTGTGTGGGTGTGCACATGTGTGTGTGGGTGTGTGCATGTGTGTGGGTGTGCACATGTGTGTGTGGGTGTGTGCATGTGTGTGGGTGTGCGCATGTGTGTGTGGGTGTGTGTATGTGTGTGGGTGTGTGCATGCATGTGCATGTCATATGCTATGAGTGCTACACCTAGACGCTTTGCATCTCAGATGCACACTTTCAGGGATTCACACGATCTTGCAAAATAAACATCACAAGTTGTATTACTGAATAACTTCAGTCTTCAAGCATAAATATTATACCTTATTCTTATTCACATATATTTCATTGCCATCAGTCATACAAGATGTGACACATATATTTCATTGCCATCAGTCATACAAGATGTGACACATATATTTAATTGCCATCAGTCATACAAGATGTGACACATGTGCATACCTTTGTTCCATTTGGTAGAGGATGCAAGACTTCAACTTGTCGTAGAACGCGACATTCTCCTGACTTGATGATGCCTATGTATGGTGCTGTGAAACCTTCGCTCACCAGAACTGTAATACACAAATACAGTCTAACTAACCATGCCTGTCATATCGCAGCACTTAGCGAAACATGTACTATTTATCTGGGGCCCTATGTCTTAGTCAAGCTTGTAATAACTGTATAGCCACCTATGACTTAGTCAAATACTTACACATATATGAAATGGAACTTACTAGTATTTGGAGGAAAGCTGTTTAACCTGATGAGGTTAGCTACTTTGGCAAGCGGTTGCTTGGACCACAACTTGAAGGATTCACAAGACTGCAGCAGATCTACCTTGGCCGTCTCCTCACGTTGCTTCATTTGCTGTTGGACACAATATCAACGTAACAATAATTATGATATCATACCACAGACATATAAGATGGTAATTAGATAAGAAATGTGTCCATAGTACAAGATATTTAGTAACTGGTCATACAAAATACCATGAAAAAAATGTACTAATAGATATTACAATAAATGTTTTATCTAATACAAATGCTGTACATTAATCTGTGTATTTTTCTTTAGTATTATGCTACAAAGTTTAACATAATATTTCCATGATTTGCTGTTTGTTTTCCTAAAATCAACAGTGTTATATTTACATCAATGATGCGGCCATAGTCAGTGGTGCTGATCTTCATGAATTCACAGTGAGCATCAGTAGTTAGCACCGTAAGGATTCTGAAAGCAGACAAGACGTATCTTACATACCATGTTTCTCACTATCAGACATCTCATTGGTTATCTTTAATATACGTTATGGTTACTCTACACAAACCACTTAACAATGTATCTTTAAATAATCATTAACAGATGCCTATTTGTTATATCACCACATATTCAACACCTGTCTACTGTGTTCTCACACAAACACACAACACCTGAACCAGTCTACTGTGTTCTCACACAAACATACAACACCTGAACCAGTCTACTGTGTTCTCACACAAACATACAACACCTGAACCAGTTTGGTGTAATGGTATAAGTTACCACAATATTCCAATGGTGTACTGAAGTTGCTGTGGATTAAGAGATGTGATACATGTGTTATGCTGTTGTCCACGCCACATTCAGACTTGTGACCAACACTGAGATCACCTACCGGCTGTTAAGACTTCGACCAATCACTTGCTCTAGAGTGCCAAAGCAGTCTCCAACTTGCAACTGGAAGAAAGAGGAACACACATTAATAAGTACACACAGTTCAACATACTACATACATACTACACTTTAACCACACACCCATACCGCACCAGTCCACATTATACCCACCTCACCACTCCACATTACACCCACCTCACCACTCCACATTACACCCACCTCACCACTCCACATTAACCCCTCCCACACCACTACATATTACACAAACCCACACCACTCCACATTTCATCCATCCACACCACTACACATTACACCCACCCACACCACTACACATGACACTCACCCGCACCACTACACATTACACCCACCCACACCACTACACATTACACTCACCCACACCACCACACATTACACCCACCCACACCACTACACAGTACACCCACCCACCCACACCACTACACATTATACCCACCCACACCACTACACATTATACCCACCCACACCATTACACATTACACCCACCCACACCACTACACATTATACCCACCCACACCACTACACATTATACCCACCCACACCACTACACATTATACCCACCCACACCACTACACATTATACCCACCCACACCACTACACATTATACCCACCCACACCACTACACATGACACTCACCCGCACCACTACACATTACACTCACCCGCACCACCACACATTACACCCACCCACACCACTACACAGTACACCCTCCCAAACCACTACACATTACACACACCCACACCACTACACATTACACCAACACCACTATATATTACATCTACCCACACCACTTCACATCACACTTAACTACACATTTTGCCCACCCACACCACATTACACACACCCACACCACTACACATTACATATAACCACACCATTACACACACCCACACCACTACACAATATACATACCCACACCACTACACATTACACAAACCCACAACACTACGGATTACACACACACACACACACACACACACACACACACACACACACACACACACACACACACACACACACACACACAC
>CM034537.1:7555563-7570667 GCA_020002185.1 Paraescarpia echinospica
GGTGGAGTAGAGTAGAAACAGTAATAAATGGCGCCATGTTTATCTTAAAAACGGAAGTGAATGATCACATAGTGGAGTAGAGTAGAAACAGTAATAAATGGCGCCATGTTTATCTTAAAAACGGAAGTGAATGATCACATGGTGGAGTAGAGTAGAAACAGTAATAAATGGCACCTTGTTTATCTTAAAAACGGAAGTGAATGATCACACGGTGGAGTAGAGTAGAAACAGTAATAAATGGCGCCATGTTTATCTTAAAAACGAAAGTGAATGATCACATGGTGGAGTAGAGTATGAACAGTAATAAATGGTGGCGCCATGTTTATCTTAAAAACGGAAGTGAATGATCACATGGTGGAGTAGAGTATGAACAGTAATAAATGGTGGCGCCATGTTTATCTTAAAAACGGAAGTGAATGATCACATGGTGGAGTAGAGTAGAAACAGTAATAAATGGCGCCATGTTTATCTTAAAATCGGAAGTGAATGATCACATGGTGGAGTAGAGTAGAAACAGTAATAAATGGCGCCATGTTTATCTTAAAAACGGAAGTGAATGATCACACGGTGGAGTAGAGTAGAAACAGTAATGAATGGCACCATGTTTATCTTAAATCGGAAGTGAATGATCACATGGTGGAGTAGTAGAAACAGTAATAAATGGCGCCATGTTTATCTTAAAAACGAAAGTGAATGATCACATGGTGGAGTAGAGTATGAACAGTAATAAATGGTGGCGCCATGTTTATCTTAAAAACGGAAGTGAATGATCACATGGTGGAGTAGAATATGAACAGTAATAAATGGTGGCGCCATGTTTATCTTAAAAACAGAAGTGAATGATCACATGGTGGAGTAGAGTAGAAACAGTAATAAATGGCGCCATGTTTATCTTAAAAACGGAAGTGAATGATCACTTGGTGGAGTAGAGTAGAAACAGAAATAAATGGCGCCAGGTTTATCTTAAAAACGGAAGTGAATGATCACATGGTGGAGTAGAGTAGAAACAGTAATAAATGGCACCATGTTTATCTTAAAAACGGAAGTGAATGATCACATGGTGGAGTAAAGAAACAGTAATAAATGGCGCCACATTTATCTTAAAAACGGAAGTGAATGATCACATAGTGGAGTAGAGTAGAAACAGTAATAAATGGCGCCATGTTTATCTTAAAAACGGAAGTGAATGATCACATGGTGGAGTAGAGTATCAACAGTAATAAATGGTGCCATGTTTATCTTAAAAACGGAAGTGAATGATCACATGGTGGAGTACAGAAGAAACAGTAATTAATGGCGCCATGTTTATCTTAAAAACGGAAGTGAATGATCACATGGTGGAGTAGAGAAGAAACAGTAATAAATGGCGCCATGTTTATCTTAAAAACGGAAGTGAATGATCACATGGTGGAGTAGAGTAGAAACAGTAATAAATGGTGCCATGTTTATCTTAAAAACGGAAAGAATGATCACATGGTGGAGTAGAGTTGAAACAGTAATAAATGGCACCATGTTTATCTTAAAAACGGAAGTGAATGATCACATAGTGGAGTAGAGTAGAAACAGTAATAAATGGCGCCATGTTTATCTTAAAAACGGAAGTGAATGATCACATGGTGGAGTAGAGTATGAACAGTAATAAATGGCGCCATGTTTATCTTAAAAACGGAAGTGAATGATCACATGGTGGAGTAGAGTATGAACAGTAATAAATGGCGCCATGTTTATCTTAAAAACGGAAGTGAATGATCACACGGTGGAGTAGAGTAGAAACAGTAATAAATGGCGCCATGTTTATCTTAAAAACGGAAGTGAATGATCACATGGTGGAGTAGAGTAGAAACAGTAATAAATGGCGCCATGTTTATCTTAAAAACGGAAGTGAATGATCACATGGTGGAGTAGAGTAGAAACAGTAATAAATGGCGCCATGTTTACTTTAAAAACAGAACTGAATGATCACATGGTGGAGTAGAGTAGAAACAGTAATAAATGGCTTTCAGGTTTATCTTTAAAAACGGAAGTGACCGATCACATGGTGGAGTAGAGTAGAAATTATAATAAATGGCAATTCATGTTTATCTTAAAAACGGAAGTGAATGATCACATGGTGGAGTAGAGTAGGAACAGTAATAAATGGTGCCATGTTTATCTTAAAAACGGAAGTGAATGATCACATGGTGGAGTAGAGTATGAACAGTAATAAATGGCGCCATGTTTATCTTAAAAACGGAAGTGAATGATCACACGGTGGAGTAGAGTAGAAACAGTAATAAATGGCGCCATGTTTATCTTAAAAACGGAAGTGAATGATCACATGGTGGGAGTACAGAAGAAACAGAATTAATGGTTTTGGCGTTTATCTTAAAACGGAAGGAATGATCACATGGTGGAGCAGAGTAGAAACAGTAATAAATGGCGCCATGTTTACTTTAAAAACGGAACTAAATGATCACATGGTGGAGCAAAGTAGAAACAGTAATAAATGGCGCCATGTTTACTTTAAAAACGGAACTAAATGATCACATGGTGGAGCAGAGTAGAAACAGTAATAAATGGCGCCATGTTTATTTTAAAAATGGAACTAAATGATCACATGGTGGAGCAGAGTAGAAACAGTAATAAATGGCGCCATGTTTATTTTAAAAACGGAACTGAATGATCACATGGTGGAGTAGAGTAGAAACAGTAATAAATGGCGCCATGTTTACTTTAAAAACGGAACTAAATGATCACATGATGGAGCAGAGTAGAAACAGTAATACATGGCGCCATGTTTATTTTAAAAACGAAACTGAATGATCACATGGTGGAGTAGAGTAGAAACAGTAATAAATGGCGCCATGTTTATTTTAAAAAACGGAACTGAATGATCACATGATGGAGTAGAGTAGAAACAGTAATAAATGGCGCCATGTTTATTTTAAAAACAGAACTAAATGATCACATGGTGGAGTAGAGTAGAAACAGTAATAAATGGCGCCATGTTTACTTCAAAAACGGAAATGAATGATCACATGGTGGAGCAGAGTAGAAACAGTAATAAATGGCGCCATGTTTATTTTTAAAACGGAACTAAATGATCACATGGTGGAGTAGAGTAGAAACAGTAATAAATGGCGCCATGTTTATTTTAAAAATTGAACTGAATGATCACATGGTGGAGCAGAGTAGAAACAGTAGTAAATGGCGCCATGTTTACTTTAAAAACGGAACTAAATGATCACATGGTGGAGCAGAGTAGAAACAGTAATAAATGGCGCCATGTTTACTTTAAAAATTGAACTGAATGATCACATGGTGGAGCAGAGTAGAAACAGTAATAAATGGCGCCATGTTTACTTTAAAAACGGAACTAAATGATCACATGGTGGAGCAGAGTAGAAACAGTAATAAATGGCGCCATGTTTACTTTAAAAATTGAACTGAATGATCACATGGTGGAGCAGAGTAGAAACAGTAATAAATGGCGCCATGTTTACTTTAAAAACGGAACTAAATGATCACATGGTGGAGCAGAGTAGAAACAGTAATAAACACCGCATGCTTCATCTTTAAAACGAAGTGAAATGGGATCACACGTGGAGAAACAGTAATAAATGGCGCCATGTTTATCTTAAAAACGGAAGTGAATGATCACATGGTGGAGTAGAGTAGAAACAGTAATAAATGGCGCCATGTTTATCTTAAAAACGGAAGTGAATGATCACACGGTGGAGTAGAGTAGAAACAGTAATAAATGGCGCCATGTTTATCTTAAAAACGGAAGTGAATGATCACACGGTGGAGTAGAGTAGAAACAGTAATAAATGGCGCCATGTTTATCTTAAAAACGGAAGTGAATGATCACATAGTGGAGTAGAGTATGAACAGTAATAAATGGCGCCATGTTTATCTTAAAAAAACAGAACTGAATGATCACATGGTGGAGCAGAGTAGAAACAGTAATAAATGGCGCCATGTTTATTTTAAAAACAGAACTGAATGATCACATGGTGGAGTAGAGTAGAAACAGTAATAAATGGCGCCATGTTTATTTTAAAATGGAACTAAATGATCACATGGTGGAGCAGAGTAGAAACAGTAATAAATGGCGCCATGTTTATCTTAAAAACGGAAGTGAATGATCACATGGTGGAGTAGAGTAGAAACAGTAATAAATGGCGCCATGTTTATCTTAAAAACGGAAGTGAATGATCACATGGTGGAGTAGAGTATGAACAGTAAAACATACACATCATTTCCACCATACGGCGTCACCATTTTGTCATCTTGTCATTTTCACACTGGTTTGAGAAACAGAATTTTTGTAACTTAAAGAATATTTTGTAAGTGTACTGTACGTTAAAAAATGAATACAAACTATATATATGTTTGTATTGATTTTATTCAATATATAAATATAATATATTTAATTATAATATTATGATAACATAAAATGTGCATAAATGCATTTGTGTTCATGTTGATGGTTTTGCCCATTAATTGTGTTATTAGTCACCCAAAAGCAAAATCCAGCATGGTTTCCATTTATCACGCTCCATAAGCCATTTGGTGCACACCACAATGACACATTTAATCCATTGAAACTAGGCCCATCTTAATTAAACATGTCCACTAACTGTCTGTCATGTTGCTGTGAAAAGAAGTAGCTTTGGAACTAGGTGGCATCATGGCCTGGTGGATGTGAGTAAGAAGTAGCTAACTGAACTAGGTGGCTGTCATGGCCTGGTGGATGTGAGTAAGAAGTAGCTAACTGAACTAGGTGGCTGTCATGGCCTGGTGGATGTGAGTAAGAAGTAGCTAACTGAACTAGGTGGCTGTCATGGCCTGGTGGATGTGAGTAAGAAGTAGCTAACTGAACTAGGTGGCTGTCATGGCCTGGTGGATGTTACATAAGAAGTGAAGCCATTTAGTGATTGTTCTACTGTGTGAAAACAGCTAGACAAAACTGACTGCTTGAAGTAAAAGCCACAAAGTGACACTTTAAACACTTATTATTAAGAATTGCATTTCTACCGGCATTGAAATTTACAACACAAGTGAAAATCTTAGTACATAAATAGCCTGTATATGCCTGAAATAAGAAAGTCTTACTTATTTTGTGCGATGAAGTTACAATGTTAAAAACCATATTTTATATCAATATCACTGCTTAAAATGATTTACAATTATATTTTAGTTATGTACATTTTCTTCTGGGAGAAACAGGAAAAACAATTTCTTCTGGGATGGAAGAAACATGGAAAAAATGGTTATTAATTTGAGATAACCAGAAACAGTTTTGGGGCCCTTAGAGGCCCTAGGGAGCCCTTAGAATGATTCAATCAAATACAGATTTCTCGTGCATAGTGGCAGTGCCCTAAGATATGTCTACGCAAAATTAGAGAAAAAGTTGCTGAACGGTTTCTGAAATACGGCAGCTAACAGCGGATGGCGGACACAAAGTGATGGCAATAGTCTGTTGGACCTTCATCCCAAAGGACTAAAAATATATACGACAGAATGTCAGAACGCTTGACGTGTTCAGCATCCATTCTTTATGGCTTGACAGACCTTTTGCTCGGCAGCAGGTCATGTGATGGATATATATGTCAATTGGTGGAAGACATACAAAATACGTACATACACAACATTACATGGTCAATTGTTTTGCCTTTTGCAGAGGTAGAACTACCCACTAGTCCATACACTAGTAAAGTTTACGGCAGACTATTAAACACGCCTTCCAACTAGTCTGGATGTCTAGTAAAAATCAGCATGTTGTGGACGCCACCATCAGTACCATTAACAAAACTAATTCTTTACTTAATGAGGCGACAGTGAAACAGTGCATTTGATTGGCTGTTGTGTGACACTGACTTCTGAAACGACAGTTTTGTTTGGTTTAGCATATCTGGTAGAGTGCAATTGGTGGCCATATTCAAATGCACACTTTTCAAATACGGTTTACATCTACATGGCTTTATTAGTCAACATTTATGCACAGTGCATCGTTACTTGACTGGGGTTGCGAAACCAGCAATAAAGTGCAAGCTGGAAAAGTGTGAACGGGACAGGCAGTTCAACCAACAGAAACGACAGCATGGTTACTTGAAGGTTTGGGAGCGCGAACACACATGGCTGTCCTACGATGAGGACAAGGATTTGATGTTCTGCACAGTGTGACTGTTGTTCGTGGCAAGAATGCCTTCTTGATGGGCATGGACAATTTCCGACCAGACTCCCTAAGCGCACATAGTACAAACGAGGCGCACACGCGAGCAGTCGGCCGGCAAACTTCCAGACACACAGCCACTTGGGCCCAGGCCCGACTGTGAGAGTGGCAGTGACACTGACTGTGACAATAGTGCCTCTGACACTGAGTGACACTGACTGACTGGCAGGCAGTGTTAGCACCAGGCCTGGATGAGTGTTTTTGTGGTTGAAATAAAAAAATTGCAATTTAAATTTGTGTTATGTTTTGATATCTGCAGGACTAGTAAACCTTTGGCAAACTAGTAAACCTTTGTCTTTACTAGTGTTTTGGGACCTTTGCAAAGGCAAATGCATCACGCCATTATCAATTTAATTTATAGTGCAATATTATTCAAACAACAAAAAAGTGCATCAACTGTATGTCTTCTATCAATAGTTTTGGGCACATCTCCATACTCTTGCATTAGTTTGGGTGTTGGACCCTAGATTGGATAGGTCATGTGCACCAACTAGTTACTTACCAAACAAAATCACTATCCTTGTCATCAAACGAACTTGGCAAACTGCTATAAACGGGCGTTGTTGATCTCTTTCGTCGACGGGTGTTCTGCTGTGTTTTCCCAGACATGGTTTATAAATTTGCTTTAAAATGTTTGAGACTGAATCTGACGGGTCAGGAACAGTCAATCTCAATCACTGTCACTGTGTCGGTCAATGATGCACGGATTTGCAAACTCGTAGTAAAAACCTTCGAAATGTCTCACTTAAAATAGACATGTTTCGTTCCAGCACTGTTAATTTGTTACGTATAACTATTATACAAACTAGTACATGGAAATGGTTGCGTACTTCACATGATATTCCGTAAACATTTACAAATTCTTGCAACCAAAATCACAGACAAGATAACAAATGTTTACGTTCAAGTTCGGGAGCGCATGCGTTCATTGCCCACAATTCATTGCAACATTCCGCTGCAGAAAGCCTCAGTCACAAAGACTGGTGTCATCTTATTTGTAGGCCTACGGTTAACTAAGGCTATTTCATCAGATGCCTAAGAATTCGTGTCTACGAAAACAAAGACAGACAATATTTATTTTGACCATCATAAGTACATAAAGAACAATATAATATTTATTGTAAGGCCAGGGAGGCTCCCATTAAAATAATTATATGCCGCTATCATGGGAGCCACCCTACTGATGTGACATATAATTATGTGATTACCACGCGATGAACTATACATGCATACATATATATATATATATGTGTGTGTGTGTGTATACATAGTATATACATAAATTAGTTTAAACAAATGCAAAGTCATGTCTAGTTTAAGAATGATAGATGTAACAGTTAGAAATTTGACAACATGATTCATAATTCTTGATAAAGTAATGTTTTGTATAAGTGGAAAACCATACAAACTATATGTGTAGAAATGTTATCAAGGATGATATTTGGAGTATTGTTAACAGTTTGTATAATGTTGTGTCTGATGTACATTTTTGCATATTGATGATTAACTCTGGAAATAAATAAATTGTCTTACCACGTGTGTACGTTGTATTGATCAATTGCAAAGTTGTATGTGAATATATACGACTGAAATATTCTGGTATAAGCTTGTTGATCAATTTGTATTAACATTTGAGCTGTTGGAGTCTATATAGATGTCATCCAGCTTAAGAAATTTACATTCTTTGAAAATGGGATCTGTGTGAGAATTGTATTTAAGTGAAGTAACTATCTGCACCGCTTTCTTTTGAAGTTTAAAAATGCGATGGGCTTGATGATCCCACACCAATATGTCATAATTAATCTTGGGAAGAATGGGCGAATTATACATTATAGATAATATATTCTTAGGTAATACGAATTTAAGGTGATTTAAAATTATTTTATTGATTTTATTCGCTGTTTTATTTATACGGCTGTACGTCCCAATTTACGTGTTGGTTTATGGTGATACCTAAAAAATTAAAACCATATACACATTCAGTATTTGTCTCATCTATTTCTATTTTAGGAAGTTCGATTTCCTTTTGGGGCATGTGAAATACCATGAATTTAGTTTTGTTTATGTTAAGAGAAAGTTTGTTTGCCTCTGGGAACATGCATATATTTTGTAATTCTGTATTTATGTTTTGATTTTGGACTTGGCCATCCGGAGATTGGAATGTATTCAATGTACTAAAAAGAGTGGTGTCGTCTGCATATATTATGAATTTAAAATGATCACTTGAAAATATTATGTCATTAATATATATAATAAATAGAAGGGGTCCTAAAATAGACCCTTAATTGTTAATTGTGGGATACCAGTGTTCATGGCAGCTTCTTCCGACTTGAAATCGCCAATTTCAACATATTGCTGTACGATTGTGTAAGTAGTTTTTACATAAATCTAGCGCTGCACCATTTATTCCATAATAATTTAGTTTTTGTAATACTATGTTATGATCAATTGTGTCAAAGGCTTTAAAAAGGTCTAGGTATATGTTTATTGGAGTTGCTGATTGGTCAAGTTGTTGGACTCTGAGTATCACACTTAACGTAATCTCACTTGTAGTATCACAATTAACCGCATCTTATTTGTAGCCTTACGGTTAACTAAGGCTAGCTATTCCATATCATCGCTAAGTTCGTGGCAAGCTAAAATAAGAGTAATTCCGGAGTATCGATCATTCTTACTTAAAATCGTAGCCTCGTGTCGGAATCCAGTGTTAACAATGATTCATTTGTAGACGTAGGACTGCCATTTTCTTTCTTATTTTATAATCCAAATAACGGTTTGATTGGCGAAATATGTTCGATAATGTAATGCAAGACAAACAACCGTAACGTAGTTAATCATGACCTGAGCAAATGAACTATGGTGTCAGTATTAATCAGCTGTAGTATTTTTTTTATTTGATCACCATCGCGAAACTCACTGACGACCACGTCGCCGGTCTGACGTCACGCTGTCCTAATATTTTGGAGGTAAAACCATTTCAGACATTTACACCAGATATGGAATGCTGGGATAAAATATGAAAAATCTCGTGCTGCTTCCGGTTTGGCAGCTGTTTCGATTATTTTTTGACTCAATAATGATGTCAATCGTTTCTATTAAAACATTAGTATATATGTCATTATTCTGAGTTTGTAAGAATAGTACAATTTTACACAATGCCTAAGAAAGGAAAGGGAGCGAGGAGAGAGAAAAACCGTGAAAATGACACGGACACTTCAGACAAATCACATGGTGAACTCTCCGATAAAATGAAGAGGTTACTTGCAGATGTAGAAGATGACAGCGAACTCAGATCTGAACCAGAGAAGAATAGTGTTTCAGCGGCACAAATACAAGATACGTCAAGCGATGTGTACTCGGAAGAGTGTAGTGGAAGCGGTCCCGAGGAAGAAGCAAATGATGCACAAATTGCCAGGTAGCCTGGTAGGGTTCCCAAGTACGCACCCCCCCTCAGTCAAGCCTCAGGCTCAAGGGGGTCTGTGCTCGAATCTTGCTACCAATCGCTGTTTCGGAACTTTGTGTTTTTTTGGAAGAGACATTATTTTTCTTCTTCTGTGACTGTGTTATGACCACCTTATTTAAGCCGTTGGTCCTTTCTAATTCTAAGTGATCAATGTATGTGGCAGGGGAAGTAAAATATTCCACATAGTAATAGAGGGTATATCAGCCATTCCAAGCTAACGTATACATCATATTAATTTTTTCAAATGTCACCAAGAGTTGAAAACTGGAACTTTTTACAAATATGTATATTCTGGGGTAATAAATACAAAATATTCCATGGATATGTAACTTCCTTCGATAAGTGCTTTAATATACATTGTTGTTAGGAAATCTACCTCAAGGTCTGTCACGGAAGTCACGTCGCACAAGTGTTTTGTTTTTATTTCCTAGGAAATACACATAATGTAGAAATGTTTGACATGTTTATGAATCTCCTACAATTAGAGTAACTGAGGCATACCTAATGTATAATTAAGTGTATTACTGTAGTGAATAAATGCACATCAAAGTATGTTACAAAAGTCATGCTGATTTACCATGGAAGTCACACTATACAAGTAACACATAAACTTGTTAAGTATGATCAAATGATGGACTTTCTGCTTTTAAAACAACATAATATGTTATTACAGTTATGTTTTGTTCCTTAAGTTAACACTCTTGAGCCAGGATGCCACTCACTCAGAGAGAAAAAACAATCAAAATACAAAGTTAGCAGCAGGATATGGACAAAATAATTAAAGAAAAGCAAATATGGGAATGTTTTAAGTGAATAAAAGAAGAATAGCCAGAACTTGTTTAGAAGAAGGAAGCAGATAAATTAAACAGTAAAAATGTAGGAACAGAAAACTTCTCAAACCTTAAATTTTGTAATACAAGATAATTTTACAATGTACATTATTCACTAAATATTTACTATTATAACCATCACTACATTGTGCATGTTATTAACATGTACCATTATAGATTTAGTTAATGTGCAGTTCTTGTATTAGATTGATTTTCCTTCTAGGTACTGCAGCTAAATAACAATGATGTTTGTCTGAATTTCTTGAACAGAAGTGGTAATGTCTACAACTGGCATCCCATCAAAGATATCATATATGTGTAATACCAACCCCGGATATAGTTAATACATTATATTTAATAATAATAAGGGTAAATCTTTTCTGTTGTACACAGTAGGAAGCCAGGAAAAAACTAGCTTTAAGCATACCAGAGATGAAAACTGTTTATTTCAAGTAGTCACAAGAATAACTGAACCTACACCACACTTTAAACTGTAATTCATGCAACATTCATATATACAGAGGATTTGGAAATAAGAATATTTTGAGAAACCTTTATCATCAAATGGTACTTCGGACTTGATGTGTTTATTGTGCTTTATGTTTTGGGATTTTATTAAAATAAATAATAAGAATTTAACAACTTTTGCATATTGTTTTATACTGGTGGAGCTACTCATCACGGAAATCACAGTAGAAGTCACGCACATACAACTCTCTCTAAAAACAGAAAATGACTGATTCCTGATAGTTGCCTTATTTAGGAATCTTCAAACCTTCATGTAGCCAATTATGTGAGACAAAATGGTGTATCTCTCCTAGAAAGCAACAAAATGGATGAAACGTACTCAGTCTATATATTTGGAATAGTAGCAGTCACGGAAGTCACATTTTTCACCTCATTTTTCTCATTAAATTTTTACAGAATTAATTTTTTTTTCAATAATTTAAAGTGCTGTTCATAGTCTTTGAAATAACTGTACAACAGTTCAAATTTGTTCAGGAATGTAGATGCAGTAGAAAAATATATAACTACAATTTGAGTAGATTTTGTCATGGAAGTCACGCTGGAATGGCTGATATATGTTAAACTGAAGTGGACTCACTAAAACTGAAAATATACTAATCCTATGTTAGTCCTAGGGGTAGGGCGAGTTCCGTAACATAAGTCATCCTGCACAGTGCTTATGTAATGAAAAACTGCTGCGTGTTAGGACACATGTGGTCTGACTAGTGCTATGAATTAGACCAGCCTGCATCCTGGTCACTCATTTGGCACACAACATCACCCGAGGCCCAGCCAGTTGCCAGCAGTAGTTGCGCTACAACACTCCCGCTAAACCACAAGTGATGCAGCACGATGTAGAGTGAACGTTTTGGGCAAGATCAAGTTTCAATTCATAGTTTATTTGACATAAAGCCGTAACAAATTTAGTCCTTTAAAATACAGAATGTCTTAATTATGTAATTTACAAGACAGGATAAACCTGCCAAAAATAATGTAGCATTTTATTAATTTGGAAATTCTGATTGTCTATTTAATGTTTCTAATTACAAATATGTTATTTTGCTTTGTAGAACAGAGACACCAGAGGAGGAGAGGTTACAAGACATGGATGAGGCAGAGGGAATAAAGGAAGATCCTGAGGAGGCAACACAAAGTAGGTTCAAAAGTGAGGAGAGCTCTAACACAGACACTACAGTTGTGTGACATGTCAGTCACAGCAGTCATGTTGTGTGACATGTCAGTCACAGCAGTCATGTTGTGTGACATGTCAGTCACAGCAGTCATGTTGTGTGACATGTCAGTCACAGCAGTCATGTTGTGTGACATGTCAGTCACAGCAGTCATGTTGTGTGACATGTCAGTCACAGCAGTCATGTTGTGTGACATGTCAGAGATGGCAATCATGTTGTGTGACATGTCAGTCACAGCAGTCATGTTGTGTGACATGTCAGAGATGGCAATCATGTTGTGTGACATGTCAGTCACAGCAGTCATGTTGTGTGACATGTCAGTCACAGCAGTCATGTTGTGTGACATGTCAGTCACAGCAGTCATGTTGTGTGACATGTCAGAGATGGCAATCATGTTGTGTGACATGTCAGTCACAGCAGTCATGTTGTGTGACATGTCAGTCACAGCAGTCATGTTGTGTGACATGTCAGTCACAGCAGTCATGTTGTGTGACATGTCAGTCACAGCAGTCATGTTGTGTGACATGTCAGAGATGGCAATCATGTTGTGTGACATGTCAGTCACAGCAGTCATGTTGTGTGACATGTCAGTCACAGCAGTCATGTTGTGTGACATGTCAGTCACAGTGTTTCTCCTGGTATATGACAAGCGAGGTGGGCCGCCTCACCGTTTTTCTATGTCGCCTCGCCCAAAATATGCTGAAATTGCCGCCTCGTAGCTATTTCCTGCGCCCATTTTTTTCCGTTCTTTCGCGATATATTCAACGTCGTTATATTCCTGCAAAATTGCAGACTTGTAGCAACATCGTTTAGTCGCTGTGGGCCGGTTAGGATTTACCTCTTGGAATTAACTCCATTGGACATTAACTACAGTTGTCCAATCACGGAATATTCCCGCGGGATCCCCAGTGTTTCCAATGGTGACACCTTGCGGAGTTTCGACATGCAAGAAATCTAGACATTCATGTAACATGGCGCCCAAACGGTAACTGGGTTTGGGAGACAAGTGAAACTCGGAGAAAAAAACAAAGAAAACAGTAGCTGAGCTAAGGTGTCTTTTGCGCTCCATTTTATTATTATAGTATGTGCCCACATTAAATCAGAATGCTGTTGTAACTGATGTTGAGTTTGTGGTTTATGCCGGTGGTGGGAGTAAAAACCGTGCAGACTGATGGCACTACGGGCCTATGTCACTAGTTGACATTTGTGTCAAATCCGGACCCTTTTGAAGCCCAAATAAAAGCCGTTCACTATTCACTAGTCGGCACTTGTATCGAGTCCGGACCCTTTTGAAGCCCAAATAACGACTCTGTTTACGCAAGTCTCCGCCACTACGGCCGTGCGTTACCGCACATCGTGTGTAAATTGAGCGATATAGGAGCGTATGTTGATACAAATCGGGGCGCTATTTACGCCTCAAATGGACGTAAGATGCCATATTCTTAAAGATAAGTATGCTTAGGATAATGTTGAATGATGGAACTATCTCACTGAGGTATGAAAGTTATGTAAAACTCAAGTTATAACGGCGAAATCGACATGGGTCAAGATTCGACACAAGTGCCCACAAATCTATTCAACTAATGTTCTATGCCGTTTTTTTAGCAAAATAAGGAATGTGATTTGTAAGATATCTTTGTGCTAAATATATATTACATATTCCGACAAAGTTGTGTAAACAAACTTTTGGGAAAGTTGATTTGAGTGAAGTACTTATGAATATAAACCATCGAAGTTCACATCTCATAAAAGATGCCTATTGCCCCAAACCGTGTATACTAACGGGTTATCAATAACTTGGGCTAGACAATGACATGTTTGCACAGAAATTTGATACACTAAATAACTTATACTGTTTTATAAAAAAGAACACAATTTGAGATTAAATTTAATTTAAAGGTGATGATGAAAGAGTCTTCAGATGATACCATTGGATGCTTCCCAGAGAAGTCGAGATGGTGTTCAACTGAACAGGTCTGCCAGGGAGTAAAGTGTGAAGCGCTTTGAGCAGTCCTGAGGACTGGATACTGCGCTATATAGGAACTTACCTTTTACATTTTTTTTTACTCTATCTGCGAGGTAACAAGGCCTAGGGTTAGGGCAAAAAAACATAACCACAACCAAGTACCAGTGGTCAAGTGGAAACCACACCTCAACTGAGTACCAGTGGTAAAGTGACAACCACACGTCAACACAATGAAACAGTCATGATTACTGACTTTTATCAATCATGATTACTACATTTACAAGTAGTGGCTTGTTGGTTTATATCTTCCCCTCTATATTCAAGAATAAAAGGTTAAAACATACATCAGAATGCACCATATTTAAGCTAGTTTAAAAAAAATCTCCAGTGGAACATGCCCCCAGCCCCCCCTAGCAGCACTTCGCGCCTGTGCCACTCGCGTAGCTCAGCCCTACCACCTCGCCCATCATTTTACCCAGGGAAAACACTGAGTCACAACAGTCATGTTGTGTGACATGTCAGTCACAGCAGTCATGTTGTGTGACATGTCAGTCACATGACTGCTGTGACTGACATGTCAGTCACAGCAATCGTGTTGTGTGACATGTCAGAGACAGCAGTCATGTTGTGTGACATGTCAAAAACAGCAATCATGTTGTGTGACATGTAGGAGCCATGCTGTGAAGCTCCCCCTGTGCTCACAGTCGTGTTGTCACTGTTTCAGGCGGGGTGAAGTTGTGAAGCTCCCCCTGTGCTCACAGTTGTGTCTGTCACTGTTTCAGGCGGGGTGAAGTTGTGAAGCTCCCCCTGTGCTCACAGTTGTGTCTGTCATTGTTTCAGGCGGGGTGAAGTTGTGAAGCTCCCCCTGTGCTCACAGTTGTGTCTGTCATTGTTTCAGGCGGGGTGAAGTTGTGAAGCTCCCCCTGTGCTC
>CM034537.1:8279574-8300182 GCA_020002185.1 Paraescarpia echinospica
AAATATTTAGCAAAGATAGACTGGAATAATACACTGAAGAATAAGACAGCAACAGAATGCTGGAATATCTTAAGGAATGAAATAGAGTGCATCGTAGATAAATTTGTTCCCTTCAAAAAACAAGGGAAACGGACCAGAAAGAAATACTTATCGAAAGAAGCCATTAGAAAAATTAAGTATAAACAAATGATGTGGAAGTCATATAGACGTACTGGAAATGACGAAGACTACAACATTTATAAAGAAGCACTAAACCAAGCTACAGCTGAAATTAGAAATTCAAAGAGAAGATATGAACATAAATTAGCTTGTAATATAAAACATGACAGCAAGAGTTTTTATGCGTATGTTCGAAGCAAACAGAAAGTTCAGGATAAGGTCGGTCCTCTAGAAGATAGTGCTGGAAATATAATATCAGAAGGATTCTTAATGGCAGAAGACCTAAATTAGTATTTTAGTTCAGTGTTTACCAGAGAAGACACTAGTTCACTGCCTGTACCAGAGGCTAAGTTCAAGGGGGCAGAATCAGACTATTTAAGACAGTTAATTGTAACCCCAGAAATGGTAGCTAAAAAAATTAAGGCTATGAAGGAAAATAAATCACCTGGAGTGGATGGTATTCCACCCAAACTACTAGTGGAAATTGTAGAACAAATTAGCATACCGCTTGCAACAGTTTTCAACTTGTCATTAAAAGAGGGAGTGGTTCCTTTAGAATGGAAAGAAGCAAACATTATACCGTTATTCAAAAAAGGTTCGAGAAACATGTCAGAGAACTATAGACCAGTGAGTTTAACATCAGTGACTTGTAAATTATTAGAAAGACTAATTAAAGATCACATGGTGGATTTTCTTGTTAAACAAAACTTGATTAACCCATCTCAACATGGTTTTTTTAAAGCGAGGTCATGCTTAACAAATATGTTATGTTTTTTGGAAGACATCACTAAGTGGGTAGATGAGGGATCACCAGTAGATATCGTCTACTTAGATTTTCAAAAAGCTTTCGACAAAGTGCCACATCAGAGTTTACTGCTTAAACTAAAAGCCCATGGCATAGGAAATGGTATAATTAGCTGGATAGAAAAATGGCTGATTGACAGAAGACAACGGGTAGTTGTTGATGGGGAGGCTTCAAACTGGAAATCAGTTTTGAGTGGGGTTCCACAGGGATCAGTACTGGGACCTATATTATTCTTAATATATATAAACGATTTGGACGATGATATAGCTAGCAAGGTGTTGAAATTTGCAGATGATACAAAAGTGTTTAGAAGGATTAAAAGTGATGGGGATAGACAGCATTTACAAGATGATCTTGACAGGTTGATCAAATGGTCTGAAAAGTGGCAAATGTTGTTCAATTTTGGGAAATGTAAATGCCTCCACACAGGACATGGGAACGAATATGTAGAATATACAATGGGGGGAACTGTACTAAGTACTACTGTAAAAGACTTAGGGCTGACAATTAGTGCTGACATGAAGGTTTCAGAGCAGTGTGGAATTGCAGCTTCAAAAGGAAATCAAATCCTTGGATTTATTAGGCGAAATATAGCATATAAAGAAAAAGAACTAATAATACCGCTGTACAAAACAATAGTTAGGCCTCATTTAGAATATTGTATACAAGCGTGGAGGCCATACCGCAAGAAGGACATAGATATGCTAGAAAGAGTGCATAGGAGAGCGAGTAAAATGATACCAAAACTGAGGATCTTAGTTATGAAAAACGCCTAAAAGAATGTGGTTTAACAACACTAGAGACCAGGAGATTGAGAGGAGATCAGATAGAAGTGTTAAAAATATTGAATGGTTATGAAAATATTGATAGAAATATGTTTTTTTCAGTTAAGAAAGATAGAAAGACTAGAGGACATGAAGTTACATTAGTAAAGGAGCAGTGTAGATTAGACGTGAGAAAGTTCTCATTTTCACAAAAGACTGTGAATGAATGGAACAGATTATCTGATGATTGTGTGGGTGCTAGTAGTGTGAATATGTTTAAAAATAAAATCGACACATACCTCAGAAGGGCTGGATATATGTAGATAAAAGGGTTGGACTCTCGATAAGCCAAAGGGCTTCGTTGTCCACCTGCCATCTAGAGTTAATTCTCTGGATGGCAATCTTGTTAAATCTTGTTAAATCTTGTTAAACTTTCGCCGTCTCCTATGAGTCGTCGATCTACACAATGCCAGCGAGCTGTGTTTATTTACAATCAATTCAATTCAACGTCAATAACAAATCATCCCAACTGGTTTGCGAACCAATACATGGGATCTGTGAAGGCTTTCGTGTCGTTTTCATCATTCTAACATCATTCCTAACTATAAATGTGTACGTATGGACTGCGCAGAACCCAGAAGAGCTAAACAATGCATCGATGTCATATACATTATTTCGTATGTAAACACAAACAAAAACGTTAATACGTACGCTTGAATTTAGTGTACTATCGACGCTGATTGAACGGCGAGTGTATCGTTGTCCGGTGGCTTTCCCGCTGTGATCTTCGACTTCCAGAATGTTCCCTTGCAACTCGTGGGCATCGTTTTTTATTGTCACGGCGTTCTGGAATTAACAGACTCAAGTTAGCGTACGTCTATGATGACTAATACCACTTTCATTCTTAAAGCAATAAAAAAGTATAATTAAATATGCAACTGAAACGAATCTGGAACAAGGACACAATGAACTTGTGTCCTAGAAATTACTAGGTATGTAACATACAAACAAAATACATACGTAATACGTACAGTTGAATTTCGTGTACCATCGATGCTAGGTGATCGTCGAACACGTCTGCTGGTTTTGCGGCTGTGGTGTCCACCTTTCTGGGTGTTCTCTGCCAAGTCGATGGTAGACACATCATCGGGTTTGATCGGTATACCGTCCTGGAATGGACAGACTCAAGTCACTTTTTATGAAAGGTATGGTCGATGTATCGTACTTCTTTCAATGGACGCATCGACTTTATTATTAATATTAAGAGTAACTGCACATTGGTCACCTTGTTACAGCAATCGGGGAACGGTGCAACAAAATACTACGGGGCAAATTGCTACAGCATGCGGGGAACGTTACTACAGCATAATAATAATAAGGTAATTTCTATTACCCCTAAATCCTTGGGAACCAAGTTCACAGGCGCATCAAGAAAAAAATGGTTGGTCAATCTCAAGTTGTCAACAGATGGATCGATACGCAAAGGAGCTATGTGGATAAGCAAGATTATAAAGGCAAGTTTACAAATGACGGCGGAATTTTGTGATATTTTCAACTGGTATTAAACTAAGAGGAAGCATATTCCACAGAATTGGTGCAGCAACATAAAAACCCTAGTTACAAACAGTGTTTGACATAAGGCTCAACATGATAAGGGCCCTACAAAAGGTTTGAAGGCCCGGCAGTCTTTATTTATTATAATTAATTCTAGTATAGTATATTATATATAAAACATATATCGATCTTGACTATTGCAATTCCCTCCTTTATAATATCGCTAGCAAGGACATTTCAACGTGTCCAAAATTGTTTGGCTCAGTGCCACTTCTAAAATCACTGCATTGGCTACCTGTGCGATATCGCATTATTTTTAAGATCTGTACAATTACTTATCAAGCCCTATCATCCAAACAACCTGCACACCTATATTCTATGCTTACTCCAGCAAAGAACCTAAACAGCTTCAGTCAGCAGATTCTGATCTACGTTTTATTCCCGTAGTTAAGATGAATACTGGAACTCGAGCCTACTACTACTACTACTACTGCTAAAACTACTACTACTGCTACTACTACTACTACTACTAAAACCATTACTACTGCTACTACTACTACTACTACTACTGCTAAAACTACTACTACTGCTACTACTATTACTACTACTACTACTACTACTACTACTACTACTACTGCTAAAACTACTACTACTGCTACTACTATTACTACTACTACTGCTACTACTACTACTACTACTAAAACCATTACTACTGCTACTACTGCTACTACTACTACTACTGCTACTACTAAAACTACTACTACTGCTACTACTACAACTACTACTAAAACTACTACTACTGTTACTACTACTACTACTACTACTAAAACTACTACTACTGCTACTACTGCTACTACTACTACTACTACTAAAACTACTACTACTGCTACTACTGCTACTACTACTACTACTAAAACTACTACTACTGCTACTACTACCACTACTACTACCACTACTACTACTACTACTACTACTACTACTACTGCTAAAACTACTACTACTGCTAAAACTACTACTACTGCTACTACTGCTACTACTACTACTACTACTAAAACTACTACTACTGCTACTACTGCTACTACTACTACTACTAAAACTACTACTACTGCTACTACTACCACTACTACTACCACTACTACTACTACTACTACTACTACTACTACTGCTAAAACTACTACTACTGCTAAAACTACTACTACTGCTACTACTGCTACTACTACTACTACTACTAAAACTACTACTACTGCTACTACTGCTACTACTACTACTACTAAAACTACTACTACTGCTACTACTACCACTACTACTACCACTACTACTACTACTACTACTACTACTACTACTACTACTAAAATAACAACGTTGAAGGTATAGGCTGCCCGCCAAACTGCGTTTAATAAATCCAAAGTAACCAAACTTAAACATCGAATATGAAATATTCAAATAGTAAACACAGGATAGTAGGACACAGCGAAGGCGGATGGGGCTAACGGCCCAACCGCATGTTCTTGGAATTGCTTATTGATGTCGTCTGGTTGCCCCAATCATGACCGGCGAAGACAGTAAGCGGGACGAAGTACCATTGATTCATTCAGCAAACATCTGTACATTTATGTTAAGAGTACACCAGGGATAGTATAATACTATTATTGATTCGGGAGGCTGATTCCGCGTACTGGAAAAGACACGACTTTTTAAGACGTTCCATTTTGACTTCTTTGATATATTCATGTCTGCGATGACATGTCTGCCTTCTCCAGTGCATTCGCACCGACTTGTCTACATCCTTCATTGCGCTGCTACCTCTATACGCGCATCATTGGTCATCAATCCACCAGTGTACACAAAAGCATCCGCATGCTTGATATCCTTCACCTCCAACATGGTGTTCGACCTCTCTTTCTGGTGATCAGCTGCGCCACTTTTATCCACACTATTCTTCAGCCCATGCTTCTCGAACACATCGTCACCTTTACACATTACCAGCGCTTCTCCTGTAGCACCTGTCTGTTCTTCGCTATCAAAATTATGACAAGACCGGCAGATATATCCAAAAATTGGGCCTTTGACTTGTGACAGCTGCGGGCCCAACACAAGATTCACGGGCCCGGGGCCCACTGGCCCGCAGTTATGTCGAACGCTGGTTCGAACGGATAGGGGCACGTAGCTACAGTATATCGTACGGGCGCGTTGTTACAACATAGGGGGCAAGTTGCTACACCATACGAGGCACGTTTGTACAGCAAGAGGCACGTTTTTAAAGTAATCGGGCACGTTGTTACAGCATACGGAGTATGTTTGTTATAACATATGGGACATGTTGCTCTACTATACGAGGCACGTTGCTACAGCACGCGGGTCATGTTTGTTATAACATATGGGACACGTTGCTCTACTATACGAAGCACGTTTCTACAGCACACGGATCACGTTTGTTATAACATATGGGACACGTTGCTCTACTATACGAAGCACGTTGCTACAGCACACGGGTCACGTTTGTTATAACATATGGGACATGTTGCTCTACTACACGAGGCACGTTGCTACATCACACTGGTCATGTTTGTTATAACATATGAGACATGTTGCTCTACTATACGAGGCACGTTGCTACATCACACTGGTCATGTTTGTTATAACATATGGGACACGTTGCTCTACTATACGAGGCACGTTGCTACAGTACACGGGTCATGTTTGTTATAACATATGGGACACGTTGCTCTACTATACGAGGCACGTTGCTGCAGTACACGGGTCATGTTTGTTATAACATATGGGACACGTTGCTCTACTATACGAGGCACGTTGCTGCAGCACACGGGTCATGTTTGTTATAACATATGGGACACGTTTCTCTACTATACGAGGCACGTTGCTACAGCACACGGGTCATGTTTGTTATAACATATGGGACACGTTGCTCTACTATACGAGGCACGTTGCTACAGCACACGGGTCATGTTTGTTATAACATATGGGACACGTTGCTCTACTATACGAGGCACGTTGCTACAGCACACGGGTCATGTTTGTTATAACATATGGGACACGTTGCTCTACTATACGAGGCACGTTGCTGCAGTACACGGGTCATGTTTGTTATAACATATGGGACACGTTGCTCTACTATACGAGGCACGTTGCTACAGCACACGGGTCATGTTTGTTATAACATATGGGACACGTTGCTCTACTATACGAGGCACGTTGCTACAGCACACGGGTCATGTTTGTTATAACATATGGGACACGTTGCTCTACTATACGAGGCACGTTGCTACAGCACACGGGTCATGTTTGTTATAACATATGGGACACGTTGCTCTACTATACAAGGCACGTTGCTATAGCACACGGGTCATGTTTGTTATAACATATGGGACACGTTGCTCTACTATACGAGGCACGTTGCTACAGCACACGGGTCATGTTTGTTATAACATATGGGACACGTTGCACATGGGGCATGTTGTTACAGCATGTTACGCGTGGATAGCAATGCAAAGTGGTTTCAAAGTGGAAGATTCTAATGAAACCTCCGATATCGCGGAGGCTGGCATTTTGTTGATGACGCGGAAGCTTGACCAATAAGCGAGCAGCTAGCGAAGATTCCTGCGGGTCATCAATTCCTCCAAAGACCTGTCATGGAATACGGTACGATATAATCTTACAAGGACGGTTTGCAATGAAACGTGGTTTTGCAATATGCCATAGTGTTCGGCATGCAATAGTAGTAAAGCTAAAGTGAAAAAAACCCTGTATTTTTTTGTTTCCTTGTGAATAGACACCAAGTAAAATAACGGACGGATCGAGTCATCGACAACGGCGCAAACCTATCCATAGCGGACACACAGCGCCATCTTATGCACCGGTGGCAAACTATTCTATGTGTGGCTTACAGAAACCAAAGACGCATTAATACAACATGCCATATTAAACTAAATATGAAGAAACGTCGCGCTTGAGATCGATATTGTGCACAGGCTACAATTATGTTATCGACTGATGGCATTCACATTGTTCTGAAAATTGTTTGGAATTCAATACTGACGATTTTTTTTGAACGACGAATGCGGTAAGACCTATCATCGACTTGCGTACAAGTGTTATTATTAATAAATTCTTAAATTACAGTCTATGCAGGCGAACGTTCGTTGCACCATAACGCTTATCCCATAAATACGCACTGCTAACAGAATGACTCTCTAGGAAAATATTGCTTGTGTTATAAAAAACCACAATTAATTAAAATGTTGGGGTTTGTAATACAGTGATTGATGAATTGCACTGGTTTTCATCTCTCCACGTAGGAGCGGGAACTGGGAGGCTTGGGGCTCAGCCCCCAATATTTTTGGTGTGGAGCTGGAGATAGGATTAGCCCCCTATATCTTGGAAAGGGGGTGCAGCTGGACATCGTTGGTCAGTCTCAAGGAGAGGTGCAGTAGGAAGATTTTAGTCAGTCTCAAAGGAGTCTCAAGGGGGTGCAGTTGGACGTTATTGGTGAACTTCAACAATTGTGAACGTCATCGTGAAAAAATATCAACAGCACCCCCCTCCGACATTGCACACCCATTATTAATTCCGTTCTAGTGCCAATGCTTAACACACATGCGCATGCGCACATATGATTGCCGAGGTGTTCGTCTTTCGTTTAACATATTACACAATATGATCAAGTGTCGTAAGCTATTTTATATTGTTTTATTAATTAATAACATTTATCATATCGTCATATGTCAATATACCGGACACGATGTCATAGTTTCTTATACAGGGCACGTTGCAACAGCATACTTGTCACAGTATTGCTAGCAAGGACATGACAACATTTCCAACGCGTCCAACATTGTTTGGCAAGGGTAGTGACACGATCTCTCCTAATTTGTCTCGTTCAATGCCACTTTTAAAATCATTACATTGATTCCCTGTGCGATATTGCATTATTTTCAAGATCTGTGCAATTACCTATCAAACCCTTTCATCTAAACAACATTCATTGCTTATTCCTGTAAGAAAACCTATCAACCTATCAACATTCGATCATCTAGTTCTGACTTACATTTTTTCCCCTAGATTCAACACTAACATTGGAACTAGGGCTGTTTCTGTTGCTGCACCAACTCTTTGAAATATGCTCCCTCTTAGTGTTAGATCAGTTGAAAATATTACACAATTCCGTCATCACTTAAAATCTTATCTATATAACCTTGCTTATCCACCCATCGATTTTGAGATTGACCAAGATTGGTTGCCAAGGATTTAGACGCAATAGAAGTTATCTCATTATTATTATTATTACTATTATTATTATTATTATTACTATTAAGATGTTAACACGTACGGTTGGATTTGGTGTATTCTCAACGCTAACTGAACGGCGAGTGTATCGTTGTCCGGTGGCTTTCCCGTTGTGATCTTCAACTTCCAGAGTGTTCCCTTGCAATTCGATGGCAGGCACGTCATCGGTTTTTATATCCAGGGCTTTCTGAAATGAACATACTCAAGGTACTTTTTGTGAAACTTATGCTAGATGTATTGCTATCTATCTATGTACCATTATTAGCTTAAACCACTTTCATTCTCATAGCATTCCGAAATACAAACGTGTACGCATGTGACTGCAACGAACCAGGAACAGCAAAAACATGCACTTATGTAGAAAACAGTTTCGTATTTAAGCACAAATAAAAACGTTGATAATTACGGTTAAATTTGGTGTACTATCGACGGTAATTGAACGGCGAGTGTATCGTTGTCCGGTGGCTTTCCCGTGAACTTCAACAATTGTGAACGTCATCGTGAAAAAATATCAACAGCACCCCCCTCCGACATTGCACACCCATTATTAATTCCGTTCTAGTGCCAATGCTTAACACACATGCGCATGCGCACATATGATTGCCGAGGTGTTCGTCTTTCGTTTAACATATTACACAATATGATCAAGTGTCGTAAGCTATTTTATATTGTTTTATTAATTAATAACATTTATCATATCAGTTAATTAATCAAGTAATGTATGTTCGATTTATCAAAATGATAGGAGCATTTGAGTGCAGAACTCCTTACCTGCTAGCTGTTAATTCTTAATACACTATTTATTGCGCTGGTTTAATCCAGTTGTAGAGATCAATTAAATGGATAATTAATATGCCTAATTTATTATTTACACATAATAAATTATTATTTTCAACGACGCTTATTTGCGTGTTATTGAACATTTTAATTTTAGTCTGCATCCTAGCACAAAACAGTTGTATCAAAGCTGTAATTATGATGTGTTTAGCATCAATTGACCACTACGATCATACAACATTAGGCGGACTTGCAAGCCAGCTACTAGGGACGCCACCGCTCAGCAGTGGGGACAATGCGATTCAATAGGAGAGGCTAGCAACTGACATGTCTTATTTTAATACGTCTTTGCAGAAACTACACAGACTTGGTGCCGTGATTTTCTGCCCCAAAATGGTCCGGTCCGTGAAATTCGGTAGCTGAGTGTTCAAATAATGTTTCTGACGTTAAAACTGTGAGTGTAGTTGCCAATGGGTAGTTTGTATATCTCTTTTGTTTCTCTTTAATTGGATTTTATACTCTTATATATTTTATACGCAAAACTGTAATGTACTCGCTCTCACGCACGCACGCATGCACGCACGCACGCACGCACGCACATACACAGTAACTCCATATTAATTTTGTGTTATCTTCTGATTTTGCTTCCCTTTGATATCATCCCAACACAATTAACGTGTTCTTTGAAGGTTTTCGTGTCGCTGTCATCCTACCCGAACCATGCGGCCTTCCTTTGGATGAGATAGGGTGGTATAATGTTATGTCTATGTACCGCTCTTGGCTGATTCCACTTTGACTCTTCTTCTTCGGTGTTCGCTCAGACTGGGACTCTGGTTGCTCACATGAAGGTCGCTGTGCGCCGCAGGTCTTCCAGTATGCCAAACATATCTGTTTTACTGGGGTTTCTGTAGGGCAGGTTGCCTTCCTCTCATTTTGGTGTGTTGAACAGTCTTGCGGGGGGTGTTCCATTGTCATTGGAGCTGTGCCACAAGGCCACATGTCTATTTCTGCAAAGTTCAGTTTAGCGCGTATATGGTGCTTGAGTCTGCAATGTCCAGTCCTTAGGCACACCGTTATTACGTGGACTTCTCTGGACAGCTAGTAAAAGTTGTCGTCACTGTTGTAGCTGGGATGTTGTTTCAGCCATCTCTTCCTCATTATCATTTTGTTTCTTTGTAAGATACCTCTCTCTCTTCTTGATCCAGTTCCCCTTCCTTTTCAAATCTGTTCACGTCCTCATTTCCCAAGATGTTGCAGTGTGCTGGGATCCACTGGAGCACTGTCTGTCCGGTGTCGTTCTGCAGGAGGTCGAGTTCCTTGTCCTGGGGGTTCGATAGAGCCTGCATCACCGACGGTGCATCAGAGACATTGACGACTTTGTTGTGTATGGCCTCTCTCTGTTCTACTAACACTGTGTAACATTTGATTCTATTAATATTACAACATGCAATGGAGTCATTAAATATGCGATTGTGGTGAACTAAAAACAAATAAACATTGACTCGATGTCCTAGAAATCATAAAGTGTGTAAAATTCAAATAAAACATTAATACATACGGTTGAGTATTGTGTACTAGTGAAGACAATGGGTCGGCGAATACGTCTATTGGTTTTGCGGCTGTGGTGTTCACCTTTCAGTGTGTTCTCTGCCAAGTCGATGCCAGACACATCATCGGGTTTGATCGGCATACCGTTCTGAAATGGACTCAAGTTATTTTGTTGTTAAAGGTAAGATATATGTATCCTACTTCTTTAAATGGGAGCATTGGATTTACTATTCAGAAGCACATTGTTACAGTATACGGGGCACGTTTCAACAATATACAGGACACGATGTCATAGTTTACGGGGCACGTTGCAACAATATACGGGGCACGATGTCATAGTTTACGAGGCACGTTGCAACAATATACGGGACACGATGTCATAGTATACGGGGCACGTTTCAACAATATACCGGACACGATGTCATAGTATACGGGGCACGTTGCAAAAAATATACCGGACACGATGTCATAGTTTCTTATACAGGGCACGTTGCAACAGCATACTTGTCACAGTATTGCTAGCAAGGACATGACAACATTTCCAACGCGTCCAACATTGTTTGGCAAGGGTAGTGACACGATCTCTCCTAATTTGTCTCGTTCAATGCCACTTTTAAAATCATTACATTGATTCCCTGTGCGATATTGCATTATTTTCAAGATCTGTGCAATTACCTATCAAACCCTTTCATCTAAACAACATTCATTGCTTATTCCTGTAAGAAAACCTATCAACCTATCAACATTCGATCATCTAGTTCTGACTTACATTTTTTCCCCTAGATTCAACACTAACATTGGAACTAGGGCTGTTTCTGTTGCTGCACCAACTCTTTGAAATATGCTCCCTCTTAGTGTTAGATCAGTTGAAAATATTACACAATTCCGTCATCACTTAAAATCTTATCTATATAACCTTGCTTATCCACCCATCGATTTTGAGATTGACCAAGATTGGTTGCCAAGGATTTAGACGCAATAGAAGTTATCTCATTATTATTATTATTACTATTATTATTATTATTATTACTATTAAGATGTTAACACGTACGGTTGGATTTGGTGTATTCTCAACGCTAACTGAACGGCGAGTGTATCGTTGTCCGGTGGCTTTCCCGTTGTGATCTTCAACTTCCAGAGTGTTCCCTTGCAATTCGATGGCAGGCACGTCATCGGTTTTTATATCCAGGGCTTTCTGAAATGAACATACTCAAGGTACTTTTTGTGAAACTTATGCTAGATGTATTGCTATCTATCTATGTACCATTATTAGCTTAAACCACTTTCATTCTCATAGCATTCCGAAATACAAACGTGTACGCATGTGACTGCAACGAACCAGGAACAGCAAAAACATGCACTTATGTAGAAAACAGTTTCGTATTTAAGCACAAATAAAAACGTTGATAATTACGGTTAAATTTGGTGTACTATCGACGGTAATTGAACGGCGAGTGTATCGTTGTCCGGTGGCTTTCCCGCTGTGATCTTCGACTTCCAGAATGTTCTCTTGCACCTCGATGGCAGGCACGTCATCGGCTTTAATCACCTCGGCGTTCTGAAATGAACACACTCAAGTTACTTTTGGTAAAACATACGCTAGATGTATTACTTCTTTTAATGGTTGCAACTAATTTACTGTTAATACTAATAACATGGACCCTGCAATTAATACTCTGTATTGTTGTGAGTTAGATTTGTGAAGTTTCTCTGGAACGGCCCACAATAATAACACACATGGCACGTTGTTACAGCAAACGGAGCACGTTCTACAGCACACGGAGCACGTTCTACAACACACGGAACACGTTCTACAGCACACGGAGCACGTTCTACAGCACACGGAACACGTTCTACAGCACACGGAACACGTTGTTACAAACATACGGAGCATGTTATTACACGTTACGGGGCATATTATTACACCTTACGGGGCATGCTGTAGTATCACACAGGGCACATTGTTACGGGACACGTTGTCGCTGCATATAACCTGTAGATCACAATGTCAATGTCACTCGTTCATGTCAATATTATTATTATGTTAATAACATTGTTGACTGTTATATATCTTAAACATACAGTGCGTAATAATGTAGGTGGACACAGCTTCACAAATAACTGGGAATGGAATATGAATTATCGAGTGAAATGTAAAGAAGCGATTTGTACAATGTAGGTGTAAAGCAAAGCATATATACTTGATTGAAGTAAACACGCTCGCTCTCACGCACCTTTGTTTGCACGCATGCACGTACACACACGCACGCACGCACACACACGCACGCGTACACACGAACTTCCGTTTATTTTCCCCTTTCTTATCACCCAACTGGTCTGTGTGGCCAATAAACGGGTCCTTTGAAATGTCGTTGTCATCCCATCAACCGAACCGTTGTAATGTGGAATATATGTTAGGATTAGGGTTAGTCTTTCTACCGCTCTTGGCCGATTTCACTTTGATTCCAGTGACATTTTGATTCTAATATTCTGATGTTCTAGAAACTACTAGGTGTGCAAAATTCAAATAAAAACGTTAATGCTTACGGTTGAGTATTGTGTACTAGTGATGATAACGGATCGTCGAATACGTCTATTTGTTTTGCGGCTGTGGTGTTCACCTTTCAGTGCGTTCTCTGCCAAGTCGATGGCAGACACATCATCGAGTTTGATCGGCACACCGTTCTGGAATGGACAGACTCGAGTTCCTTTTTGTGAAACGTATAGTAGAGGTATCCTACTTCTTTAAATTGAATTTACTATTCAGAAGCACGCGTTTTTACAGCATATGGGGCACGCGTTATCAGCATGCGAGATACATTGTCACAGCATATAGGGCACGTTGTTATAACATATGTATATATTATATATATATATATACATATATATATTGATATACATACATATATATATATACATGTATATATATATATATATGTGTGTGTGTGTGTGTGTGTGTGTGTGTGTGTGTGTGTGTGTGTGTGTGTGTGTGTGTGTGTGTGTGTGTGTGTGTGTGTGTGTGTGTGTGTGTGTGTGTGTGTGTGTGTGTGTGTGTGTGTGTGTGTGTGTGTGTGTGTGTGTGTGTGTGTGTGTGTGTGTGTGTGTGTGTGCGTGTGTGTGTGTGTATATACATATACAGGGCATGTTGTTACAGCATACATGGCAAGTTGCAACGGCATACCCCTCACAGCATCGCTAGCAAGGACATGACAACATTTCCAACGTATCCAAAATTGTTTGGTTTTATATCTCCTCGTATTTCTCGCTCATTGCCAGTTTTAAAATCACTGCATTAGCTCCATGTGCGATATTGCATTATTTTAAGATCTGTGCAATTACCTATCAAACCCTTTCAGCTAAACAACATTCATTGCTTATTCCTGTAAGAAAACCTATCAACCTATCAACATTCGATCATCTAGTTCTGACTTACATTTATGTTCCTAGATTCAACACTAACATTGGAACTAGGGCTGTTTCTGTTGCTGCACCAATTCTTTGGAATATGCTCCCTCTAACTTAGTGTTAGATCAGTTGAAAATATTACTGCGCCGTCATTTAAAATCTTACGTTTATAACCTTGTTTATGTACCCATCTGTTGACAACTTGAATACTGCTTATCGATTATAAGACTGATCAACCCTTTTGTTGATGCGCCTCTGAGCTTGATTTCAAAGGATTTAGGTGCAAAAGAAGTTATCTTATTATTATTATTATTAAAACGTTAACACGTACGGTTGGATTTGGTGTACTCTCAACGCCAATTGAACGGCGAGCGTATCGTTGTCCGGTGGCTTTCCCGTTGTGATCTTCAACTTCCAGATTGTTCTCTTGCACCTCGATGGCAGGCACGTCATCGGTTTTGATCGCCACGGCGTTCTGAAATGAACACACTCAAGTTATTTTTTGTGAAACATATGCTATATGTATTATATACGTTTTTGTACCACTATCAACTGAAACCACTTTCAGTCTCATATCTCTCCAAAATACAAACGTGTACGAATTTGACAGCGACGGACCTGGAACAACAAAACAATGCACTGATGTCGTAGAAAACAATTTCGTATTTAAACATATACAAAAACGTTGATACTTACGGTTGAATTTGGTGTACTATCGACGGTAATTGAACGTCGATTGTATCGTTTTCCGGTGGCGTTCCCTCTGTGTTCGTCGACTTCCAGAATGTTCTCTTGCGCCTCGATGGCAGGCACGTCATCGGCTTTAATCACCTCGGCGTTCTGGAATGAACAGACTCAAGTTACTTTTGGTAAAACGTCCGCTAGACGTATTACTTCGTTCAATGGTTGCAACTAATGTACTATTAATACTAGTATTGTTGTGAGCTAGATTTGTGAAGTTTCACTGGAACGGCCCACTGTAATAACACACAGGGCACGTTGTTACAGCACACGGAGCACGTTCTACAGTACACGGAGCACGTTCTACAGCACACGGAGCACGTTGTTACAAACATATGGAGCATGATATTACACATTACGGGGCATGTTATTACACGTTACGGGGCATGTTACTACACATTACGGGGCATGTTATTACACCTTATGGGGCATGTTATTACCGTTACGGGGCATGTTATTACACCTTAGGGGCATGCTGTAGTATCACACAGGGCACATTGTTACGGGACACGTTGTCGCAGCAGATAACCTGTGGATCACAATGCCAATGTGACTCGTTCATGTCAATGTTATTATTATGTTAATAACATTGTTGACTGTTATACATCTTAAACATACAGTGCGTAATAATGAAGGTGGACACAGCTTCACAAATAACTGTGAATGGAATATGAATTATCGAGTGAAATGTAAAGAAGCGATTTGTACAATGTAGGTGTAAAGCGAAGCATATATACTTGATTGAAGTAAACACGCTCGCTCTCACGCACCTTTGTTTGCACGCATGCACGTACACACACGCACGCACGCACACACACTCACGCGTACACACGAACTTCCGTTTATTTTTCCCTTTCTTATCACCCAACTGGTCTGTGTGGCCAATAAACGGGTCCTTTGAAATGTCGTTGTCATCCCATCAACCGAACCGTTGTAATGTGGTATATATGTTAGGATTAGGGTTAGTCTTTCTACCGCTCTTGGCCGATTTCACTTTGATTCCAGTGACATTTTGATTATAATATTCTGATGTTCTAGAAACTACTAGGTGTGCAAAATTCAAATAAAAACGTTAGTACGTACGGTTGAGTATTGTGTACTAGTGATGATAACGGATCGTCGAATACGTCTATTTGTTTTGCGGCTGTGGTGTTCACCTTTCAGTGCGTTCTCTGCCAAGTCGATGGCAGACACATCATCGAGTTTGATCGGCACACCGTTCTGGAATGGACAGACTCGAGTTCCTTTTTGTGAAACGTATAGTAGAGGTATCCTACTTCTTTAAATTGAATTTACTATTCAGAAGCACGCGTTTTTACAGCATATGGGGCACGCGTTATCAGCATGCGAGATACATTGTCACAGCATATAGGGCACGTTGTTATAACATATGTATATATTATATATATATATATACATATATATATTGATATACATACATATATATATATATACATGTATATATATATGTGTGTGTGTGTGTGTATGTGTATATATATATATATATGTGTGTGTGTGTGTGTATATATATATATATATATATATGTGTGTGTGTGTGTGTGTGTGTATATATATATATATGTGTGTGTGTGTGTGTGTGTGTGTGTGTATATATATATGTATGTGTGTGTGTGTGTGTGTGTGTGTGTGTGTGTGTGTGTGTGTGTGTGTGTGTGTGTGTGGGTGTATGTGTGTGTGTGTGTGTGCGTGTGTGTGTGTGTATATACATATACAGGGCATGTTGTTACAGCATACATGGCAAGTTGCAACGGCATACCCCTCACAGCATCGCTAGTAAGGACATGACAACATTTCCAACGTATCCAAAATTGTTTGGTTTTATATCTCCTCGTATTTCTCGCCCAGTGCCAGTTTTAAAATCACTGCATTAGCTCCATGTGCGATATTGCATTATTTTAAGATCTGTGCAATTACCTATCAAACCCTTTCATCTAAACAACATTCATTGCTTATTCCTGTAAGAAAACCTATCAACCTATCAACATTCGATCATCTAGTTCTGACTTACATTTATGTTCCTAGATTCAACACTAACATTGGAACTAGGGCTGTTTCTGTTGCTGCACCAACTCTTTGGAATATGCTCCCTCTAACTTAGTGTTAGATCAGTTGAAAATATTACTCCGCCGTCATTTTAAATCTTACGTTTATAACCTTGCTTATCTACCCATCTGTTGACAACTTGAATACTGCTTATCGATTATAAGACTGATCAACCCTTTTGTTGATGCGCCTCTGAGCTTGATTTCAAAGGATTTAGGTGCAAAAGAAGTTATCTTATTATTATTATTATTAAAACGTTAACACGTACGGTTGGATTTGGTGTACTCTCAACGCTAATTGAACTGCGAGCGTATCGTTGTCCGGTGGCTATCACGCTGTGATCTTCAACTTCCAGATTGTTCTCTTGCACCTCGATGGCAGGCACGTCATCGGTTTTGATCGCCACGGCGTTCTGAAATGAACACACTAAAGTTATTTTTTTTGAAACATATGCTATATGTATTATATACGTTTTTGTACCACTATCAACTGAAACCACTTTCAGTCTCATATCTCTCCAAAATACAAACGTGTACGAATTTGACAGCGACGGACCTGGAACAACAAAACAATGCACTGATGTCGTAGAAAACAATTTCGTATTTAAACATAAACAAAAACGTTGATACTTACGGTTGAATTTGGTGTACTATCGACGGTAATTGAACGTCGATTGTATCGTTGTCCGGTGGCTTTCCCTCTGTGTTCGTCGACTTCCAGAATGTTCTCTTGCGCCTCGATGGCAGGCACGTCATCGGCTTTAATTACCTCGGCGTTCTGGAATGAACAGACTCAAGTTACTTTTGGTAAAACGTCCGCTAGACGTATTACTTCGTTCAATGGTTGCAACTAATGTACTATTAATACTAGTATTGTTGTGAGCTATATTTGTGAAGTTTCACTGAAACGGCCCACTGTAATAACACACAGGGCACGTTGTTACAGCACACGGAGCACGTTCTACAGTACACGGAGCACGTTCTACAGCACACGGAGCACGTTCTATAGTACACGGAGCACGTTGTTACAAACATATGGAGCATGATATTACACATTACGGGGCATGTTATTACACGTTACGGGGCATGTTACTACACGTTACGGGGCATGTTATTACACCTTATGGGACATGTTATTACCGTTACGGGGCATGTTATTACACCTTAGGGGCATGCTGTAGTATCACACAGGGCACATTGTTACGGGACACGTTGTCGCAGCAGATAACCTGTGGATCACAATGCCAATGTGACTCGTTCATGTCAATGTTATTATTATGTTAATAACATTGTTGACTGTTATACATCTTAAACATACAGTGCGTAATAATGTAGGTGGACACAGCTTCACAAATAACTGTGAATGGAATATGAATTATCGATTGAAATGTAAAGAAGCGATTTGTACAATGTAGGTGTAAAGCGAGGCATATATACTTGATTGAAGTAAACACGCTCGCTCTCACGCACCTTTGTTTGCATGCATGCACGTACATACACGCACGTACGCACACACATACGCACGCGTACACACGAACTTCTGTTTCTTTTCCCCTTTGTTATCACCCAACTGGTCTGTATAGCCAAAAAACGGGTCCTTTGAAATGCCGTTGTCATCCCATCGCCCGAACAGTTGTAATGTGGTATATATGTTAGGATTAGGGTTAGTCTTTGTACCGCTGTTGGCCGATTTCACTTTGATTCCAGAGACACTTTGATTCTAATATACTGATGTCCTAGAAACTACTAGATGTGTAAAATTCAAATAATAATGTTAATACGTACGGTAGAATATTGTGTACTAGTGATAACAACGGATCGGTGAATACGTCTGCTAGTTTTGCGGCTGTGGTGTCCACCTTTCTGTGTGTTATCTTCCAAGTCGATGGTAGACACATCTTTGATCGGCATAGCGTTCTGGCATGGGCAGCAACAAATCACTTTTTATGTGAAACGTATGGTAGACGTATTACGTATTTTAATGGGTGCGTTGAATTTACGATTTATGTTAATAAAATGGACCAATCCATTAAGAAATACACGCTCGCACGCACGCACGCACGCACACCCGCAGTCGACCGGTGTGTTATTTTCTTCGTCCCCTTGTTTCATAGCGGGGTGTGGCCACATCACCCCGCCCGTTCCGCACTGACGACGTTTCGTTTCCATCTTTCCTGATCTTTCCGTCAATAAGTTTCTCCCACCCTTAGCTGTTAGCCCATTCCATAATCCCTCATCAGACTATCTCCCCGTCTTAGTGTTTGTCTTCCTGGCTTCCCCGTTTCTGTCCTGTCCATCTCAGCCTGCTATCAAATAATGTCATTTTCTGTTTTTTTTGTCCGTACAATTTCTTGTCTCAACCCTTCAACGTCGTTATATCTTCTCGAGTCATCTTATGTATTATTCGGTGCTAGAGGCTCTATGCTACCTGTAGCTCCCACGTTTCCTGTCAATGCCCGGTCCGCAACCATCCAGAAAAAGAAAGAATGAAATTAAAAATTTTGAAAACACAAACAAAAAGTGAATACGTACGTCTGGATTGAGTGTACTATCGACGCTAATCGAACGGCGAGTATGTCTACTGAATTTCCGTCTGTGATTTCCTCCTTTCATTGTGTTCTCTCGCAATTCAGTGACAGACATATCACCGGTTTCTATCGCCATGACGTTCTGGAATGGACAGACACACTGACACAGACGTAAATGTTGAATCGGATGGCACCAGGCGACGGCAACGTGAAATACACAGCAGTTGTCACCATTATTATATTGATATTACGTTCCTTTCCGCACACGGTAGCGTTCTCTAAACCATGAACAATTCAATGCTCAATGTTTCCATGTTTCTCCTGGATAAAACAAAACATAACGTAAACACGTAAAAAAGCAAATTACTCTAAATAAACACCTTAGATTATAAAAAATCACGCACGCACGCACACACATTATATATGTGTGTTATTTTCGTCTTCTCTTGTCCCCTAGCGGCGTGTGGCCACATCACCCCGCCCCTTCCCCCTTCGTGACGATGCATCTCCGTCTGTATTGATCATCTGTCATTTTCTCTCACTCCCGGCTATCACATTATCTATCAGTTATTAATGTCGGCTTTCGTCTTTTCCTTCTACCACCCTCGTGCTACGCTCTCTTTGTTATTGTCTCCACGTCCAGTCTTGTTTGTGTCCTGTCCATCACTGTTCGCTCCCAACTGCTATCATTTCCAGGTGTTGCTTCACTCCGATCTATTTCCCTTTTGTTTCGTTTTCATTCATAGTCTTCTCAACCCAGATACACAAGCCAGTACCACGCAGGCTTCCAACAAATTGTTAGTCAGACGTTTCTTAACCTTTCTGCCAATCACACTCTCTGTACGTCTTTACTAAGACCTCCATCATCACGCTCTGTACTGCCCATGTACACAAAGTGGTGTGTTTTATTTGTGTAACTAATACATGTGTGTGTGTGTGTGTGTGTGCGCGTGCGTGTGT
>CM034537.1:8301182-8323546 GCA_020002185.1 Paraescarpia echinospica
TGTGTGTGTTTGTGTGTGTGTGTGGGTGTGAGTATGTGTGTGTGTATGAGTGTGTGTGATGTGATGTGTGTGTATGTGTATGTGTGAGTGTGTGTGTATGTGTGTTTGTATGTGTGTGTGAGTGTGTACGTGTGTGTGTGTTTGTGTGTGTGAGTATGTGTGTGTGTATGTATGTGTGAGTGTGTGCGTGTGTGTGTGTGTGTGTGTGTGTGTGTGTGTGTGTGTGAGAGAGAGAGAGAGAGAGAGAGAGAGAGAGAGAGAGAGAGAGAGAGAGAGACCGCTTTCCTTACGTCAATTATGAACAACATGAACCCTCCAACTAGCTAGCTGGATGCCATAGTTAGACATAGTGTTTTGGGTAGTGCACAAATCGTGCATACAGACATAAACAACTAGTTGAACTATCAATTAATCATCGATATTCATTGTACATTTTTGTATTTTTTTTAACTTTCGCCGTCTCCGGCGAGTCGTCTTGACTTACTTGATTTAAATGCTTAGGCCAATTGACCCCTCCCTATCCTCCTGGATGTCATGCCTCTCCATTTCGTCCTGTCTAGAGCATACCGCTCTGCTGTTATAAAGCGGAAGTCTAGTGTCCTGTCTAACTCGGTCACTCCACCTGTTCCGCGGCTTTCCTCTTGTTTGTGTCCTTTAAGGTCTTCCTTGAAAGCTATTTTATGAGGATTTCGTTTGGCATATGGCAAACATGTCCACACATCCGGGGTCTTCTGTCTGATGATATCTGAGATGGATTCAGAGGTGAATATCTCCTCTCTGATCTGGTTATTTCGTAGTCTGTCGGCTCTAGTAACAACTGTCATAGCCCGCAGGCAACGCATTTCCAAAACTTCAAGAGACTGCGTATCTTGCAATGGTGGTGTCCAGATTTCTGCACCATAAATTGCTATAGGTAGTATAAGGGCCCCATAGAGTATGGCTTTCATTCTTGTTGAATTGCCTATGTTTGAAAATACATTATCTCTTAGTCTACCAAAGACTGCTGATGCTACGACTATTCGTCTGTCGACGTATCTCAGTGTAGAAGGTACTATGCTGTCTAAGAAGCAGAACTCTCTCACAGTCTCATAGTCGTCATTTTCCAGGACGATATGCTTGTCTGGTGATGTGATTACTGTGCATTTGGAGAGGTTGATTTTCAAACCCCATTTGTTAAGGCAGCTTGATGCTCTTCAGTTGCAAGTTATAATTTCTCGAACATGGTATACTTTAGTGTTGTGTTGTCTGCATACCTGATGTGAAAACTGAGGCCTGTATCTAGTTTGAAATGTTTAGGTAGGATCTTAAGGTCAACCATGACGAACTCCAGGAACAAGCTGAACAGGATAGATGATAGCAGACAGCCCAGCCTCATTCCTGTTTCCACTTTGAACCATTCTGTCAACTGATCATTGATGATTCGTTCGACATTCGCATACATGGCTTCAATCAGTGTTGTCATTTTTGGGTCCATCCCAGTAGATTTCAGCATTTTCCATAGTGCTGAGATCTTTGTGGTTTCAAAACGGCCTTGAAGTCCACCAACATGTAGTGGGATCGGGTGGTCATTTGCCTTTTCTATTTTCTATGATCTGGCGCACAATTAAGATAGCACTATTTTTATTATTCCCCTGTTTATCCTGAAACCAAATTGCTGTTTTGACAGATGTGCATCAAGGATATCGTGTATTATTGTGAGTATCAGTATTACAGAACAGTTTACCTGGAATATAGATTAAGCTAATTGCTCTGTAGTTTGACGGTGTTAACTTGCATTCTTTCTTATGTACAGGGTTGATGATACTCCTGCACCAATATGTTGACAACTTGTCTTGATGCCATGCTGAATTGCATATTTTGAGGAGCATCTCAGCTATTTTTCTCCATCTGCTTTTAGGACTTCGGCAGTTATGGGATCTGCACCGGGCACTTTCCTTAATTTCATTGCTCTAACAGCTTTATGTATCTTTTCTAAAGAGAATGGAGGTCAACAAGGCATGTTATCTGGAATATTATCAACTTCTTCCTCTGTTCTTGACCAGTTTTGATTAAGATGTTTCTGGACGTTGATTCCCCCAACATTGTAAGACTTCAGCTGGAGCCTTTTTCAAGTTTCCGTCACTATACTTTGCTGCCACGATATGTTTATGAAGCTTGTTATTAAGTTCTCGCACACGACTGCACAGGTTATGCGTATTGTTGTTCTCGAATTTCTGTTCCGTATCTTTTCCTCAACCTCTTTTCTCTTGTGAATTCGTATCGTCTCTTCACTAGTCTGTTCTAGTTTCTGTATATTTCTCGCTTCTCGTAATCGTGTTATGTTTATTTTATGTTAGTTCGATGCAATAAGATGATCACCCAACCGACTTGGGAGCCAACAAACGGGATCTTCGAAGGCTTTTGTGTCACATGTTTTGTGAAGTGCGCTGGCACACTATTTAGAGCATCGGACTCTCAATTGACAGAATGCGGGTTCGAAACTTGTTGCTGCCGTTTCGTACCTTTGGCAAGTTCGTTAACTCTACATTGTTTCAGTTCATTCAGCTGTATGGTCTGCCTTGAGTAAAGTGTAAATGGTTTCGAGCAGTCAGCCCTAAGGACTGGATACCGCACCTTATAAGAATGTACTTGTTTACTCTCATCACTTCGCCGGAACAGCAATATTCATGTTGACGATATAGCATAGCATGCATATTTAATTCTAATAACAGTTCAAAATACAAAGGTGTAGTTAAGTATCCTGAAACGATTCCGGGGTAAATAAACAATGAACAGTTGTCCTAGAAATCACTAGGTATGCAAAAACAAAAAACCGTTAACACGTACGGTTGATTGAAATTTGTGTACTCTCGACGCTAACTAAGAGGCGAGTGTATAGTTGTCTGGTGGCTGTGGCATGAGCATCATTAGTTACGTGGGAGGCTATCGAAGAGAAAACACCGCTGCTTGGAGAGCGGGGAATAAACGTAGTCGTGTTTCATGAACCTGTGTCTGTTGAATACTTGCTGAACAGAAATCAATACCCGGTGTCACGAAGTGGACGACGGCTGTTAATCCATCGTATCAGATTGCACCACCGCAGCCAATGGACTGTAGGAATCCAGAAGAATGGCCGAAATGAATCAGGAGATTCGAGCGATTTAGTCTTTAGACAAGCGTCGGGGCTTTCTGCGAAACCCGAAAATGACCAGGTAAACACTCTGATCTACAGTATGGGCGATGAGGCAGATGATATATTAGCCTCACTCAGTTTAACTAACGAAGAAATACAAGCATATGGCATTGTTAAGCGGAAACTAGACTGCTACTTTGTCGGAAGCAGAAACATGATATACGAAAGGGCAAAGTTCAACCAGCGAAAACAAGAGTCTGGTGAATCTATTGATTCCTTCATCACGTCACTCTACAAACTGGCAGATCACTGTGGTTATGGCGAGTGATCTTGTGAAGTTTCGAGGGACAACTAGTTGTCGGGATAAGAGACGAACATCTGTCTGTAAATCTACAACTTGACGCAACACTGACTCTGAAAAAAACTGTAGACCAGGCACGTCAAAAAGAAAATGTACAAAAACAGCAGATTGTAGTACGAAGGAGTCCGCCAGAGGACAATACTGATGTTAACAGACCGAAAAGTACTAACCATGGCAAATCAAAAGCTGTCTTTCGGCAAGCAAGGACAAATGGTATAGATCAACTTCCCATCACGCTCAGAAGGCATGCAGACGGTGTGGCAAGGAACCATACTCAAAAGAGCACTGTCCAGCGAGAGACGTGAAGTGTCATAAATGCACAAAAACGGTACATTTTGTATCAGTTTGTCCGTCCAGCAAACCAATAAGAACAGTGCGCGACTACAGCAGTGGTGATGACTAGGCATTTATGGGCACGGTGGAAGATAACACAAGTGACGAGCGATGGCTGATAGCACTACAATTGGGGAAATCAAACATTCAGTTTCGCATTAACACTGGTGCAGACGAAACTGTCATCCCAGAGGAAGTTTACAACGAATTGCCAGATTTAGTCCTCTCAAAATATCAGACAAGAAACTCTCTGGTATTGGCAACCAAAGCGCGCTAACAGTGGTAGGCATGTTCACAGCCATCCTTCGAGGAAAAATCATGGCAGTAACCCAGAACATTTACGTTGTCATAGAGATACACAATACATTGCTGGGTAACCCAACAATAGAGGCACTCCAGCTAATCAGAAGAGTTGAGTCTGTCGAAGGCACAAATGACTACCGGAACGAGTTCCCGGATCTATTCGAAGGACTAGGCAAGATGGAAGGTCCTTACACAATAACTTTGAAGGAAGATGCCCAGCCTTTCGCCACCACTGTACCAAGAAGAGTACCTCTGCCACTGATGGCTAAAACAAACAAAGAGCTGAAAAATATGGATGAAATGTAAGTGATAACGAAAATCAAATCGAGCAGCCTACTTATCAGTGTACACCGATGGTCGTAGTGCCAAAGAAAGATTATGTTAGGGCATGCGTAGACCTCAACGAAAGCGTACTTTGCGAACGTCAGAAAATGCCATCTGTGGAATACACTCTAGGACAATTGGCAGAAGCGAGAATCTTCACCAAACCAAACGCAAATTCTGCATTTTGGCAGGTCCTGTTGTCAGTAGAGTCTGCCTTACTGATAACATCCATGACACCATTTGGCAGATTCTGCTTCAACCGATTGCCTTTCGGGATATCATCGCCTTCAGAACACTTCCGGCAACGGATGTCGACAATTCTAGAAAGCACAGACGGAGTGTTGTGTCACATGGATGACATACTAGTCTTTGGCGAGACACAACGTCAACACGATGAACGCATCCGCACTGTTCTCAGAAGACTCCAAGGTGACAAGGTCACGTTGAACGAGAAGAAGTGACAGTTTTCTCTTTCAGAAGTGAAATTCTTCATAAACGAATCCGGAGTGAGCCCAGATCCTGAGAAGGTCAAAGCAATATAGAACATGCCAGAGCCAACAGACATCAGCGGTGTGCGACGATTTCTCGGAATGGGCAATTAAATAGGAAAGTTCACAGCAAACCTATCTGAGAGCATAAAACCAGTACGAGATCTTCTGAGCGAGAAGAACGACTGGAAGTAGGGCCACGAACAACAGAAAGCCTTTACGCAGATGAAAGACAAGCTGACGTCAGCTCCATTGCTTCAAGAGCAATGTCGGCAGGCGACCAACGGTATGCTCAAATTGAGAAAGAAGCATTAGCATTAGCAACAACATAGGCTTGCGACAGGTACAACGACTTCCTTGTCAGCACGTCATTCCAAATGCAGACAGATCACAAGCTTCTTGTATCACTTCTTGGAAAGAAGACACTTGACGAACTTCCACCAAGAATACAGAGATTCCGGATGAGGCTGATGCGCTTCAGCTATGGCATCTCACACGTCCCTGGAAAGGACTTGATCACTGCAGACACGTTGTCGCGAGCTCCAGTTACGGAAAGCTTACAGACAGATAACAAGAGCTTCCAAGATGACTGCCAAGCGTACGTCAACGCAGTCATTGATGCTCTTCATATGATCGACAAGCGACTGCAGGAAATCAAGCGAGCATAAGCAACATGTCGAAGGATTCGGTACTACTGCGTGCATGGGTGGCCTGACAGACCAAAGTTACTATCAGATTTAACAAGATTTAACAAGATTGCCACCCAGAGAATTAACTCTAGGTGGCAGGTGGACAAGGAAGCCCTTTGGCTTATCGAGAGTCCGACCCTTTTATCTATGTGTATCCCGCCCGTCTGAGGTATGTGTCGAGTTTATTTTTAAACATATTCACGCTACTAGCACCCACACAATCAGCAGGTAATCTGTTCCATTCATTTACAGTCCTTTGTGAAAATGAAAACTTTCTTATATCCAATCTACTCTGCTCCTTTGCCAATGTAAGTTCATGTCCTCTAGTCCTTCTATCTTTCTTAACTGAGAAAATAATATTTCTATCAATATTTTCATAACCCTTCAATATTTTAAACACTTCTATCTGATCTCCTCTCAATCTTCTGGTCTCTAATGTTGTTAAACCGCATTTTTTAGGCGTATTTCGTAACTAAGACCCCTCAGTTTTTGTATCATTTTAGTTGCTCTCCTCTGCACTCTTTCTAGCATATCTATGTCCTTCCTGCGATATGGCCTCCACGCTTGAATACAATATTCTAAATGAGGCCTAACTATTGTTTTGTACAGCGGTATTATTAGCTCTTTTTCCTTATACGTTATGTTTCGCCTAATTAATCCAAGGATTTGATTTCCCTTTGAAGCTGCAATTCCGCACTGCTCTGAAACCTTCATATCAGCACTAATGGTTCCCTAAGTCCTTTTCTTTTACAGTAGTACTTAGTACAGTACCCCCCATTGTATATTCTACCTCTTCGTTCCCATGTCCTGTGTGGAGGCATTTACATTTCCTAAAATTGAACAGCATTTGCCACTTTTCAGACCATTTGATCAACCTGTCAAGATCATCTTGTAAATGCTGTCTATCTCCATCACTTTTAATCCTTCTAAACACTTTTGTATCATCAGCAAATTTCAACACCTTGCTTGTTATTTCATCATCCAAATCATTGATATATATTAAGAATAATATAGGTCCTAATACTGATCCCTGTGGTACCCCACTCAATACCGATTTCCAGTTTGAAGCCTCCCCATCAACTACTACACGTTGTCTTCTGTCAATCAGCCATTGTTCTATCCAGTTTATTATACTATTTCCTATGCCATTGGCCTTTAGTTTAAGCAGTAATCTTTGATGTGGTACTTTGTCGAAAGCTTTTTGAAAATCTAAGTAGACGATATCTACTGGTGATCCCTCATCTACCCAATTAGTGATGTCTTCCAAAAAACATAACATATTTGTTAAGCATGACCTCGCTTTAAAAATCCATGTTGAGATGGGTTAATCAAGTTTTGTTTAACAAGAAAATCCACCATGTGATTTTAATTAGTCTTTCTAATAATTTACAAGTCACTGATGTTAAACTCACTGGTCTATAGTTCTCTGACTTGTTTCTCGAACCTTTTTTGAATAACGGTATAATGTTTGCTTCTTTCCATTCTAAAGGAACCACTCCCTCTTCTAATGACAAGTTGAAAACTGTTGCAAGCGGTATGCTAATTTGTTCTACAATTTCCAATAGTAGTTTGGGTGGAATACCATCCACAATAGGTGATTTGTTATCCTTCATAGCCCTTATTTTCTTAGCTACCATTTCCGGGGTTACAATTAATTGTCCTAAATAGTCTGAATCTGCCCCCTTGAACTTAGCCTCTGGTACTGGCAGTGAACTAATATCTTCCCTGGTAAACACTGAACTAAAGTACTCATTCAGGTCTTCTGCCATTAAGAATCCCTCTGATATTATATTTCCAGCACTATCTTCTAGAGGACCGACCTTATCTCGAACTTTCTGTTTGCTTCAAACATACGCATAAAAACTCTTGCTGTCATGTTTTATATTACTAGCTAATTGTTGTTCATAGCTTCTCTTTGACTTTCTAATTTCAGCTGTAGCTTGGTTAAGTGCTTCTTTATAACTGTTGTAGTCTTCATCATTTCCAGTACATCTATATGACTTCCACATCATTTCTTTATACTTAATTTTTCTAATGGCTTCTTTCGATAAGTGTTTCGTTTTGGACCGTTTTCCTTGTTTTTTGAAGGGTACAAATTTATCAACTATGCACTTAATTTCACTCTTTAATATATTCCAGCATTCTGTTGCCGTCTTATTTTTCAGTGTGTTATTCCAGTCTATCTTTGCTAAATATTTCCTCATGTCCTTATACCTTCCTTTGTGGAAATTTCTCCTATACTGCTTTTTACTATTCCTTTCTGATTTTACTTTGATGGTAAAATGTATCTGGTTGTGATCGCTACTCCCCAGTGGCTCACATATCTTGACATTGTCAACTAATTCATTCTGTGAGGACAAAACTATGTCTAACACATTCTCACCCCTGGTTGGTTCTAGCACATGTTGAGAAAGGAATGTATATTGAACTAAAACTAAAAACTTGTGGTCCTCACTCCCCATACTCTGTAGAGATTTCCATTGTATATGCCCGTGGTTAAAATCCCCCATAATAATACAGTCCCGTTTGCTTACTTCCCTTATAGCTTTTTGTATTTTTTCATTCTCTTCTATGCTTATGTTTGGACTTCGATAAACTAACCCAACTGTTAACGTTGAGTTTCCTGTAACTATGTTACACCAAACAGCTTCTTCGCAATCTGCTTCTCTTTCTAATTTTATTTCATAAGCCTGAATAGATTCTTTAATATATAAAATAACTCCACCTCCCTTTCTTCCTATTCTATCTTTTCTAAACATTACATATCCTGTCAGTCCCAATTCAGCATCTGATATATCGGTGGTGGTCCAGGATTCGGTTATACCTATTATATTAGGGTCAATATCTTCTACCGTAATGTTTAGTTCATTTATATCCAGCTTCAGAAGAGTTTTCCAGACTGTTATTTGCTTATTTATTTGTGCTGTCTTTATCTATGCCTCCATTTTCAGGCTTTTCTGTGAGTCCCCCCTGCGAATCTAGTTTAAATAGATACAACCTGTCCCACTGTCAACAGATCGCAGCAGGTTCTCTGAGAAAACTGCTGCCCCCTTTCCACTAAGATGGAGGCCATCTCTCATGTACATATCTTCCCTCCCAACAAAGTATCCCCATAAATCTGTGAATCCCACCCCTTCTTCGTCACACATCTGCTCAACTAGTGCGTTGATCGCCATCCTCTTACAGTTTCTATACGTTGCCCCCCTTCCTCCCATTACTGGCAAAATTCCTGACAGAATAACCTGTTCAACTCTCGTCTTCTTTAGCTTCCTCACTAACTGTCTATACTTCTGTACTATCGCATGTTCATTATTTGTTCCCATGTACCACCATGTCCAATACCTTCTCTACCCTGTAGTTACATGTTCAATCCTAGCCCCTTAAACCATTCGATGTCCTTCTCAGTGCCTTGTCCGTCTTTCTCATAATGGAGTCGCCCATCCTCTCTTTCCTCATTGCCCCCTCTATCACTGCCTTAGAATAGCTCCTTCTTCAGTTTGCATCTGTCTGCTTGTTGTCTTTCCCCCCTGTCGTCTTCTCTCCTGTCACATTCTCTTCCGATCCATTCTTTCCTGTCGCTTTTTCTCTTGTCACCTTCCCTTTTATCGACTTCTCTTCTATCACATTTTCTCTCACTTCCTATCGTCCCTTCTTCCTTCGTCCCATTACGGTCACTTTCTTCCCTGTCACCTTCATGCTTGTCACGTTTTCTGTTGTCGATTTTCCAATTTCTTCCCCTCCAATCACCTTCCCTCCTCTCAATCTCCTTTCCTCAGTTTTCTTGCCACTGCTATTCTCCTGCAGTCTTGCAGTATTCTCACCTCTCTCCCAGTCGTCCCTCTCCATTCGACCTGCCTCCTTGCTAATTTCCATCTCCATTCCCTTCACAATATCTGTCAACCTAACTATCTCCTTCTGCAGACAGTCCACCTTCCAACACCCAATGCACTGAAAGGTGAATCCTTCCTCCATGGTTTCTGCCCATGACTTCCCACAGCCTGACAATGCAAAATCTACCCAGCTGTGGCAGTGATCGCACACCAAGTGTCGCTTTGCCTTGACTTGCCGCTTGCAAGGCGCCATATCCCGATCAGAATTTATTTAATAACTTAACTAACTTAGTCTTTATAAAGACTGTTTCCTGTGTACTACAGCACACTTTAGGTTACAAATTTCAATTACACAGCCAACTATTTATCCTGACACGAACGCTAACATTACCGGTAGTGACCTAATTTAAATACAATCAATTACGTTACGTTAGGCTGCTTTATTTATTTAGGTTACGCCGCCCGACTATCGCCCTTGCTTAATTTTAACAACAATGCTACCTAATCAAAATATTTAGCAAGTACTGGCTTACACAGATATTATCTTATGTAAGTAGTTTGATGGTTGTTACTTTATCTCCTATATATTCTACCACATAATCAGGTGTGTTAAATGTTGTTTACAAATTATCGAAGCCTAAGTGAGTTACCCTATTATCACTCACTATACTAAGGTATTCTAAAATACTATAACTAACTAACTTTAAGCACAACTGCTACTCAATATATGTTTATTGCAACTTTATGAATTATATTAAGGCAAGAATAATACTTATCAATCATTAATTCCACTTGTTTATCAACTTTTCTGCACCACCAATTTCTACGATCTATCTCCGCCAAATATAGCCTCGATGAGATGAGAAAGTCTACCTGCCAGTCAGCGCAGACCTTACTATCCAGGAGGGATTACTACTGAAAGGTAACCGTCTGGTGATCCCAACAGCAATGCGTCCAGAGATACTCACGAAATGCCGAGAAGTTGCAAATCAGTCAGTGTGGTGGCCGGGTCTAAGCAAGCAGATTGAAGACTTGGTCGAGAAGTGTGACAGATGCGCCAAAGAGAGACTAAACCGAGTAGAGCCAATGATGCCATCCAAGATACCAGACTATCCGTGGCAAACGGTAGGCTCAGACCTATTTGAGTTGAACGCGTTAAACTATCTCATCGTGGTAGACTACCTATTGGCATTTATGGAAATCGCCAAATTGTGCAACCTTCGATCGTGAACCACATGGAATCCATGTTTGCAAGACATGGCATACAAGAACAGGTCATCACCGATAATGGGCTACAGTACTCGGCAGAAACATTCCGTGCTTTCGCCACAGGGTATGGATTCACACACATCACAAGCAGTCCGAAGTATCCGCAAGCCAATGTAGAGGTAGAGAGAGCTGTGAAGTATCCGCAAGCCAATGGAGAGGCAGAGAGAGCTGTGAAGTATCCGCAAGCCAATGGAGAGGCAGAGGGAGCTGTGAAGACCACTAAAGAGATTTTGAAGAAAGGTTATGACCCGTACACAACATTATTTGCTTATCGATCAACACCTTTGCGGAACGGATATAGCCCAGCAGAACTGTTGATGGGTCAGAAACTGCGAACAGTGATATCATCATCGTCATTTCAATCAAAATGGCCGTTCTTCCAAAGGATAAAGAACAAGCAAAACGGGATCAAGGAGCAACAAAAGAAAGCATTTTCATCGGGTAGCTAACCCACGTTGAGACCAGGCGAAAATGTCTGGATTAAAGACATGGACAGGCGTGGAATGGTTCAAGTACAAGCGCAGACACCACATTCATACATTGTGTGTACACGAAGGGGTAATGTGCGACGAAATCGATGACACTTGCTACCAACTCCTGTAGCCCCTAAATATGAAGCGGTACCGGTCGATGTTGAAGTATCGGACGATGTTGAAATATCAGACGATGTTGATGTATCAGACAATGTTGAAGTATCGGACGATGTTGAAGTTCTTGTGGATCAGACTATAAACTAGTTGTGGTCGATCCACTGGTGATTGATGAACCTGGACCTAGACGAAATCCAGCAAGAGACAGGAAACTTCCGTCCTATCTCAGTGACTACAATGTGCCTGTGTAGAGTGTAGACAATCGATGGTAAACATCGACCTGAACTGTGGCTATGTGCTTTGTAACCTCTGGCCTATTGGGACACTGAAATGTTAATGTATGCGAGCACTCCTAAGAGGGGAGGACGTGGCGTGAGCATCATTAAATATGTGGGGGAGACTATCGGAGAGGGAACACGGCTGCATGGAGAGCGGGGAAATAAACGTAGACGTGTTTCATGAGCCAGTGTCTGTTGAATACTTGTTAAACATAAATCAGTACAGTAGCTTTCCCGCTGTGATCTTCAACTTTAAGAGAGTTCTCTTGCTACTCGATGGCAGGCACGTCATCGGTTTTTATCGCCTCGTCGTTCTAAAATTAACAGACTCAAGGTGCTTTTTGTGAAACATACTAGACGTATTACTACATGTCTACGGACCGCTCTTAGCTGAAACCACTTTCAGTCTCATAGCATTCCGAAATACAAACGTATGTATGTGTGTGTCTGCGGCGAACCTGGAACAGCAAAACAATGCACTGATGTCCTTGGATATAATTTCGTGTTTAAACATAAACAAAAACGTTAACACGTACGGTTGAATTTGGTGTGCTATCGACGCTAACTGAGCGGTGAGTGTATAGTTGTCTGGTGGCTTTCCCGCTGTGATCTTCGACTTCCAGAATGTTCTTTTGCAATTCGATGTCAGGCACGTCATCGGTTTTGATCGCCTCGGCGTTCTGGAACGAACACACACATTATCGTGAATAGGGCGCCGAATGAGTACAGGCAACGACAATGTGACATTCTGCCCGACGACGCAGGTCACACGCCCGCACCCACATACGTAGGCACACACACCCGCACCAACATACGTAGGCACACACGCCCGCGCACACACACACACACAGTGAGTCCATCTGTGTATTTTTTTCTTCCCTTGTTCGCTAGCGGGGTGTAGCCACATCACCCCGCCCGTTCCGTCCTCGTGATGATACGTTTCCACCCTCCTGTTAACCTGATCTTCTGCAATGTTCTGTCAGCTGTTCACCCCTGCCCTTTAGAGATATATCTAAACACTAGTTCTGCCGCTTCATCTTCTCCTTCAACCAACTTCTTCAGTTTCCATACTCTCTTTGTCAAACTGTCCTAACTCATTCTCTCTCAATCTCACTCTGCTTCCAACTATTTTCAAATGTAGATGTGTTTTTTTATCAATCTCGCGTCTCAATCCCTAAATTATCCCACCTTTTCTTATCTTCTCATGTCACGTTGTGCACATGTTTCGGATGCAGTAGATTTCTGTTTATATGTAGCTTCTCTTCACAATTCTCTATCACTATGTTACCCCCTTTTTGGCACTTTAGAAATAAGAATCTTCCAAGTAGCTGGTTAAAAAATGAGGCTCGTTATACATTGTCTTTTACTTGATCCAACTTTCGCCGTCTCCTGCGAGTCGTAGCCCTATATTATACCAGCGTGTTGTGTTTATTTACAATAAATTCATGTGGTGTGGATAACAAATCACCCCAACTAGTTTGTATCGCCAATATACGGGATCTGTGAAGGCTTTCGTGTCGTTGTCATTACATTGTCCGGATCGCACAATCGTCCTTTGGAAGATAAAGCGTATGTATACGTACCGCTCTTGGCTGATACTAGTTTTATTCTCACAGCATTCCGAAACACAAACGTATGCGTCGAACCTGGAACAACTAAACAATGCATCGATGTCATAAAAATTAGTTATTGTGTAAACAGAAACAAAAATGTTAATACGTACGGTTGAATTTCGTGTACTATCGACGCTAATTAAACGGCGAATGTATCGTTGTCCGGTGGCTTTCCCGCTGTGATCTACAACTTCCAGAATGTTCTCTTGCGACTCGATGGCAGGCACGTCGTCGGTTTTGATCGCCTCGGCGTTCTAGAATTAACACACGCAAGTTACGTTTTTTATGAAACATGTTATATGTATTACTTCTTTGAATGGTTGCAATTAATTTACTATTAATATTAATAATATGGACCCTGTCAACTCTCTGTCTTGTAGTTAGTTAGATATGTGAAGTTTCCCTGGAGCGGCCCACAATAACAACACACAGGGCACGTTGCTACAACGTACGGGACACACTGTTACTGAATATACGCACGCTGTTACAACATACGGGACACACTGTTACTGAATACACGCACACTGTTACTGAATACACGCACGCTGTTACAACACACGGGACACACTGTTACTGAATACACGCACGCTGTTACAACATATGGGACACACTGTTACTGAATACACGCACGCTGTTACAACATACGTGGCACACTGTCACAGCATACTGGGTATGTTGAACGTTTGACTGCGCATTCTAATGTATAAGTATGTGTCAGTTTTGGAGAATTACTTTAGCAGTACTCTAGACATCTCTATTTGATCTTCAATTATTCGATTTTTGAAAAGTGGAAACACATTTCAAATGCAGACGTAATTATAATTGTTTTTGATAATTATTATTGTTAGATTATGCATCTAATATACAGTTTTATATAATTGCGACCATCTCTTTGTCTGACTCGTGAATATAGTTTCAATAAGCAACCGTATGCATGCTGCCTAGGGAGCATTTGGAGGACTCTGGAAGTGAGCATGGTTACAACATGGCATTACAGTCTTCACATAATACAAGATGTATGAAGCGATTGTACTCCCAGTAATAATGCACTCAGCTGAGACATACTCTCTATCGTCGCCACATCAGAAAACTTTCCAAAACTGCATCTCCCTCATTTACAATAAATCCTTCGGATCTCATGGAAAGACCACATTTCAAATGTAGAAGTGTTGAGATTAAGCCATTCTGACTACATCCCAAATACGCTGGACTGGACATGTGACCCGAATGAACAGCAATAACAGCCGGAAACGGAATCGTGGTTGGTAACGTATGCGATATAGAGAGAAATGCTGAAACGACATCTTAAAGCCACACACATCCTTTAAATACATTGGAGTTCACTGCACAGGACCGGAACTGTGTAGGCGGGCTATGCATACAAAATAGATCCATATCGAAGAAACGTTACCACAAAAATATTTCGTGCACTATCGACGCTAATTGAACGGCGAGTGTATCGTTGTCCGGAGGCTTTCCCGCTGTGATCTTCAACTTCCAGGGTGTTCTCTTGCGACTCGATGGCAGGCACGTCATCGGGTTTGATCGCCACGGAGTTCTGGAATGAACACATTCAAGTTACTTTTTGTGTGATACATACGCTAGATGTATTACTTCTTTGAATGGTTGCAATTATTTTAATATTAATCTTAATAACATGGACCCTGTCAACTCTCTGTCTTGTAGTTAGTTAGATATGTGAAGTTTCCCTGGAGCGGCCCACAATAACAACACACAGGGCACGTTTCCACAACATACGAGACACTGTTACTGAATACACGCACACTGTTACAACACACGGGACACACTGTTACTGAATACCCGCACGCTGTTACAACACAAGGGACACACTGTTACTGAATACCCGCACGATGTTACAACACACGGGACACACTGTTACTGAATACTCGCACGCTGTTACAACATACGTGGCACACTGTCACAGCATACTGGGTATGTTGTTACATCACTGGTGGTACAGTGTTACGGGACACGTTGTCACAGCAAATAACCTATGGATCCCAATATGAAGGTCACTCGTTCATGTTAATATTATTACATTAATTGAATTGTTGACTCTTGTACATCTTATACATAAGGTGCGTAACAAGATAAACGGACACAACTTCATATAATATGCAGGGCTTTACCTGGATGTTTGTGTTCAAGGGTCTTCGGGAACCAGGCCTTCTTTTGAGGGGGTCCCAAGCCTGTAGCGAGGGTCCCACTTATTGCTTGTTTTAATTGTAAGTATTGTTTTCTAAATATCACAACTTATACAACCCACGTAAACCCGGTTGTTATAGTGGGGCGGCATAGCAAACCAATTGTGCATTTTGTGATAAAAGCACCAAATTTGGTAAACATGCAGATTGATACATATCAAACAGATATGGATATTGAGACATCGCAAATTTCGTCCCAGACGGCAATGGCGGCCATTTTACAAACTGGTGGTCAAGCAATTTAATCTGATATTAATTGATATTCAGAACTGTCATCTCCAAAGGAATCAGATAATTTCAAGTGGAGATATTTGACATTCTAAGCTTCTACAACATTGCTTAAAGTTATTGACAATGATTATGGTTGCCATTTTACAAAATGGCGGTCAGACAATTTAATCACAATTAATTTGTGATCAGAACTGCCATCCCCAGAGGAACGAGATGATTTAAAATGGGGATAGTTGACATTCTAAGCTTCCAAAATATCGTGGAAAGTGATTGACGATGACTGTTGTGTTGTTTTAATAGTCAATGGATGGTAAAGCAGCACTTATTTGCAAAACTAGTCTCGTTTTAATGATGCAGTTGATGCTTTCTAAAATTACAAGCCAGACTGTTGCACAGCTAAACACCGACCTTATTTAGGCCCATATAATATCATGGCCATGGAAATCGAATGTGTCTGAAAACTAAGTCATAAAATGTCCAAATTGTTCAAATTTAAAACACATTTCAACAAACAGCCATGCTTAACATCAATACATGTTGACAAAGATATGTCAAATTGAACTGTTCTTTATCAAATGTCACATTCTGTTCGCTTGGCTCATGTGTCACCAGAGTTGCTTTTTTGCTTTCACAGTTCCCTTTACTGGCCAGGAATTCAATTCTGTGTGCACTCCCCTTCACAAACGCACAGAGCTGTGCTTCCTAGTGCAGTCTTTTTGCACTTGCAACGTTTCACACAACCCTTCTTGCACTTGCATGAAATTAGCTCATAGCAGGTGTAGGCTGTCGCGGGTAGTCTTGTCCAATGCGGCTCGTACGTTCCGTCTTCATTCTTGGCCCAGCCCCAGTTTGTCGGTGGAGGTAGCTTTGGTGCTGGTAGCAGTGCCTGGCCCCACATATACCCTCCATTGTAGGCCGCCCTCTTGACATGCTTTACCAAAGCAGCCTTGATCAGTGGGATCATATGCACATTGTTCTTCTTTGCGAAGAGTTTCTTTCGTGCCTTATCGATGTCCGTGCACGTGCTGGTTCTATCATGCAACAGGATTACGAACCTCTCGATGGTGTGCATGACATCTTCTGGTATGTCACTTGGTGCAGACGATAGCTTCAGCAGTGCGCCTGTGAGTTCTGGAAGCACTGTCAAGATTGCCAACGCAGTCTTCTTACCGTGCCTTGGGAAACTGGATACAGTGTCACACCCAGTCAAAGCGAGGAACACTGACAATGCCCGCGCCTTCTCGGGTCCTAGGCTAGCTGCTAGTTCGTGGATTGCCAAGTAACGGAAACACTTGCCAGTTCCGAATGCTAACCACAGTTCACCTTCTGGTTGAAACCCCTGGGTCACTGCCACGGCCTTAATGACGACGTCAGTGTCAACAGTCCGGATCAGTATCTTACTCTGGCCATGTTGAGCTGCGTGGGCTGCATGCAACATCATGCGACTGTCAGCTTCTTCGTGGCTGCATGGGACGAGCAAGGCCCGATCCGGCAGTGGTGGCTTGCCGAGGACTGATTCTCCTTTAGCGGTGACGAGCTGTTTGTCCTCTTTGTCAAACCATTCGAAGAGAGCTTCTGATAGGAGCGAGAACAATTCTGTCTTGTTGCTGTTCACCCAGAGAAAGTCCTGCTAATTTCACGGTATTGCTGCTGCAGTTACCACACGTCTTCGCGCTACTTTTCCACGCTTTGCTCTTGCACTGGCTTTCAGTGAACCAGCATTGTAGCTGTCCCACATCAAGTCCAGGCGTGACGCAGTTTGAAGCTTTGTGGACAGTTATAATGAAGAGGGCATATTCATTAAAGTTCTCGGCTGCAGCTGGCTTCAGCATCTGAACGATGGCAGCTCCATCAACAACTAAACTGGTGGTGGCAGGCGCCTCAGACTAGGCTTCAGAGACGTCTTCCAAGTATGCGAGAAGATCACTCTTCATACCTTGGCGGAGACTTCCTCCATCAGCGAGTGCCGGAGGACACGCCTGGTTCTCGTGTCGAAAGAATTCATCAAGGTTTCCATCCCTCGTCTGGCAACCGATGTACGGCCGTGAGAAGAGTTGCAAGTCATTCTTGAGAGAGGCCATTTGCTGCTTCCTTTGCTCACACTGCGCGGAGCCGAAGTACAGAACACCGTTAGGTTGTTTCGACGAATGACATCATAGATATACTTGGTTCTCTCCACGAGGCATTCTTTGGTAAAAGACTGGAACTGCTCTTGACCAATCCTCTTAACATTCAGGACAGTCTCTACTGGAGGATCTGCCATTTCCTTTGTGTCAAGGGCAACCAGGTCCATACTCTCTTCCTGAAAAGGGTTGCCAAGCTCTTCTATCACGGTGACAAGAGAGCGGACACCTTTGGTGAATGTGGTCTGCACACTTGGTGTCTGGTCATGATGACGTGTGTCTACTCGCCTTTCCCAGTGCTCGTCCCCAACTTGAAACTCTTCTATGACCCTGGCAACTTCTGATCCAGCAACCATCCAACGTCGCAAAAAAACTGAGTTTGTCGGTGAGGCCAACTGCACCGCCATCTCCTTTGATGAAGGCGTTGTTTTTGTTCATGTGTTTGATCAATTGGGGTAATAGAAAAAACCTTCTTCGTCTTCTGTACGGTGAAGCTGCCTGCCCTGAATTTCCTGGCTACATCTGGGTGCTTTGTTGGAAGGAAGTTCAGCCATGTCCCTCAAATGAACACTGATCCACCTGGCATAGATAGTATGATCTAAGGCATGGAACCAAGGGGCCAGTTCCGTCAGGGCGCCAAGGTCCATCGTGAATGATGCTTGTCGCAAAGAACGCACGTAGACCAGTATGAACACCTCTAATTCCAGCACGGTTGCCCAGTACTTAAACGGGGGGTGGGGGGGGGGGTGGCTTCTCTCTGACGGGTACCAATCTTCAAACTCGAGCAGACCTTCTGCATCATCAGTTTCTCTCAGACAGTAGCTGTCATATGCACTGTGTTGCCGGATGTACATCGCTGCAGCAGTGATTTGGTAAGCTCTCCTTGTGCAGGCGACATGGGTTGCTCGCAGGAAGGAGTCGGCTGTCCCTAGCGTCGTAATCTCAGCTTGCACCAGTGCTTGCACCAGCCACTCCCTCGCAGCCAGTCCCCCAGAGTCTTTAGGGCTGCCATTTCGATGTGGAGGCCACAAAACATCACCACCAACATGTCTTCGCCGTAGTTATCTGGCCATTCCCATTGAATTTGCTTGGCCAAGACAAACTGTGACTGATCGAAGTGGTATCTGCCCAGGATTTAGATGTTCCACGGCATTCACTACGACATCCATTGAGTGCCGGATCATGGCCACAGTGTTATCTACATTCACCACCAACTTCAATTCGGAACCTCACTGCATCATATCCCTAATTAGACCAATTAGAAATATTTGTTTTGATAACAATTAAATAATAACCCTTCCATAAGCACTCCTGGACTTTTATACGTAAATTAGCCACCAGTATCAACCCGCTGTCCTCCCATTAGAGCAGGATTGTAAAATATCAGTGATCGCAGGCGGTCATTTTGGAAAATGGCTGCTACAGCCGCCAGGGCCAAATCTGCGATGTCTCAATATCCAAATCTGTTTATGATATAATTGTGTACATATGTGCCAAATTTGGTGCTTTATCACAAAATGCACAATTCTTTTGGATATCTAGGTTATGCCTCCACACTATTATTAGTATTATTAGTGTCGTGTCAGGGATATAATGTCCCTAATAGTGCTCGCTCCGGTTTGAATCAGCGCCGCTGCGGTCGCGGGTTACTGCACGGATAAATCGCATTTTGACGCAAACTGGAGCGCCAAAAAGTGCCCTCAAATCAATATTTTATAACAATGTACTGTATATCTGGAACACTGTGGCATGATGGCATAAACACACCGAGGTATCAAATTTGTTCGATTGTTGGACGAGCGACTGGCGCGATCGGCCCCGGGATTGGAGTCGGGATCGGAGTGCTTTCACTCTCTATTGTCGGCGTACGATCTGTCAGTTGTTTGATAATAACAAGCTGTTAGTTATACAAAACAATGTTCGTAAGTCGCTTTTATTCATTGCTATAGCTTTAATAAATTAGGAAATCTTAAAACGCACACCGACTGCGCTCAAACCTTGAAGCCTGAACGGACTAGAGCACGGATTGGAATGGTAATCTGGTTCGCGAATCAGTCCCTAGAGACGCTTCGCAAAACTACATATATATATATATATATATATATATATATATATTTGTTATATGTCATTGATACGCATGCGTCCCGTGAGACGCAACGATTATTTTGCACGCGTCCAAATACTGTTTCTATGCGTATAGGACGCAGGGTATTGCGTCCCGTAAACCCCTGTGATATGGTTTTATAATTTATTATTCAGGATTCTCACAAAACAAATAACTGCAAATGCAGTATGAATTATCAAGTGGTGTATGAAGTAGTGATTTATACAATGAAGGCGTAATACGAGGTATATACTTGATTGAAGTGTACACCAGCGCTTTCACGCACGCTTGTTTGCAGAGCATTCGGAATTACAAAAGTACGTTACTGCGTCGAATCTGGAACAGCTAAACAATACACTCGTGTCCTAGGAATCATTTCGTGTACACACACACACGCACACACGCACGCACGCATATACACACACACGCACGCACGCACACACACACATACACACACGTATATATATATTACTACAGTTATATATATATATATATATATATATATATATATAACTATAGTAATATATATTATGTGCAATTAAGAACCATGAAATTAATCTGGAACAAATAAACAATGAACTGATGTCTTAGAAAGCACACTCAGAAATTATTTCGTGTGTAAATGCAAACAAAAACGTTGTTACATACGGTTGAATTTCGTGCACTATCAACGCTGATTGAACGGCGAGTGTATCGTTGTCTGGTGGCTTTCCCGCTGTGATCTTCTACTTTCAGTATGTTCTCCTGCAACTCGGTCGCAGGCACGTCATCGGTTTTTATCGCAATGCCGTTCTGGAAGGGACACACATGGTCGTGAACGTGGCATCGAATGGGATCGGGCGAAGGCACCTTTGAATGTCTATAATGAAGCGCGCGCGCGTGCGTGTTTGTATATATATATATATATATATATATATATATACACACACTGTATATATATATATATATATTATAAATCTTAGTAATATGTTTCATAAAATGGTGTCTGTGAATCCATTAAATGACTCATCAAATCAAATCGTGACATTTATATTGCGCCGTTCCAACAATCGTTGCTCACGGCGCCGTACAGAATGTTCGGGAAAACAGATAAGTCTTAAGGTTTGATTTAAAATCAGTGTTTGTCATTGTTGTTGCAGTCAGCTTTTGTACATAGTGTTGGGGCTGCCACGCAAAATGATCTGTCACCCCATCGACGCGCTGCACGTGGTACACATAAACGATTGTGTTCACTGGAGCGGAGCAATCGTGTTGGCTGACGTCTGTTCACACATTTGGTGATATACCGTGGTGCACAGCCAGTCAGTGCTCGGTGCGTGAGTACAACAATCTCATACTCTACTCTAAATGCTATCGGCAGTCAGTGCAGCTTCGTCACTAGAGGTGTGACATGACATAGCTTCTTGGCGCCGGCGACAAAGTACTGTACTCTCTGCAGCCGTTCTAGTTGTTTCACAGGCAATCGGTGGAGTAATACATTGCCAACGTCAAATCTGCTGGTGACAAACGCATGTATGACTTGTTTTGTCGCTGCAGGTGTTAGATAACGTTCTATTCTTGCAATATTGCGGAGATGGAAAATTGCAGATCTACATGTCATCTCGGCATCGAACTGTACATCAAGATTTCGTACATTCTGAGTTACGGTTACCAAACAGTCACCAATGCGTAGTGTGTGCAGCTCAATTTTTTAGCTGTTGCGCAGAGCCGAACACGGTGACTTCTGTCTTTGAATCATTCAACTTTAACAAGTTTGTCATCATTCACGTCTTTGATTTCCGCTACACATTCTTCGATACGCACGACAGCCGCAGCGATGTCCTCTTGGTGGGGTTTCACTGGAATGTAGATTTGAGTTTCATCCGCGTAGACTCTTGACTCATTGTCAGTTTATTTTAATATGTGTACATACAACATGTAAAGTAATTGAACTAATAAGTAAGGTCGTGGAGACTCCCACTTATGCGGTATTGCCAATGTGAATTCAACTCGGACTAAAGAGTCCCTTGGTTAAGGTCTGGATGTTTGTATAACATGTTTAACTCGCACAGCCTTGTTCCCGTTGGACTGTGTGTAAACCATTGCACTGAAATGCCAGGTATGCGACAATATTGGTTTAATAACTGTTTAGCACCAGTACACTAAGGCTATGCGAATTTTCCTTTCATAAACGTAAGTAGTTCACACCTGGACTAACCTAGTTCTCCTCTCCAGAAAGTACTCATAATGTTCTATCTTATGCGATAGATGTTTTTTTTTTAATTGAAATTGATTATTATTCTGTCAATAAATGAATAAGGCTTAACACAGTGAAAAGACACTTGAATGTTCATTTGAATGTTAAACATTTGACTGCGCATTAAAATATATATGTCACAGTTTAAGAGAATTACCCTAGCAGTACTCTATAAACTCTATTTGATCTCCAATCATTAGATTTTTGAAAAGTGGAAAACATTTCAAATGCAGACGTAACTATAATTGTTTTTAA
>CM034537.1:8324546-8342046 GCA_020002185.1 Paraescarpia echinospica
GTACTCTTTCTAGCATATCTATGTCCTTCTGCGATATGGCCTCCACGCTTGAATACAATATTCTAAATGAGGCCTAACTATTGTTTTGTACAGCGGTATTATTAGCTCTTTTTCCTTATACGTTATGTTTCGCCTAATTAATCCAAGGATTTGATTTCCCTTTGAAGCTACAATTCCGTACTGCTCAGAAACCTTCATATCAGCACTAATGGTTAACCCTAAGTTCTTTTCTTTTACAGTGGTACTTAGTACAGAACCTCCCATTGTATATTGTACATCTTCGTTCCCATGTCCTGTGTGGAGGCATTTACATTTCCCAAAATTGGACAGCATTTGCCACTTTTCAGACCATTTGATCAACCTGTCAAGATCATCTTGTAAATGCTGTCTATCTCCATCACTTTTAATCATTCTAAACACTTTTGTATCATCCGCAAATGTCAACACCTTGCTTGTTATTTCATCATCCAAATCGTTGATGTGTTAAGAATAATGGGTCCCAATTACTGATCGCATGGTGCCACCTCAATACCTATTTCGTTTGAAGCCTGCTCCCATCCAATTTACCTACAATGTGTCAGTCGTCCATTTTCTATCCAGTTTGTGCCATTTCCTATGGGCTTTTAGTTTAAGCAGTAATCTCTGATGTGGCACTTTGTCGAAAGCTTTTTGAAAATCTAAGTAGCTGATATCTACTGGTGATCCATCATCTACCCACTTAGTGATATCTTCCAAAAAACATAACATATTTGTTAAGCATGACCTCGCTTTAATAAAACCATGTTGAGATGGGTTTATCAAGTTTTGTTTAACAAGAAAATCCACCATGTGATCTTTAATTAGGCTTTCTAATAATTTGCAAATCACTGATATTAAACTCACTGGTCTATAGTTCTGTGACTTGTTTCTCGAACCTTTTTTAAATAACGATATACTGTTTGCCTCTTTCCATTCTAAAGGAACCACTCCCTCTTCTAATGACAAATTTAAAACTGTTGCAAGCGGTACGCTAACTTGTTCTACAATTTCCAGTAGTAGTTTGGGCGGAATCCCATCCACTCCAGGTGATTTGTTATCCTTCATAGCCCTTATTTTATTAGCTACCATTTCCGGGCTTACAATTAACTGTCCCAAATAGTCTGAATCTGCCCCCTTGAACTTAGCCTCTGGTACTGGCAGTGAACTAATATCTCCCTGGTAAACACTGAACTAAAATACTCATTCAGGTCTTCTGCCATTAAGAATCCCTCTGATATTATATTTCCAGCACTATCTTCTAGAGGACTGGCCTTATCCTGAACTTTCTGTTTGCTTCGAATATACGCATAAAAACTCTTGCTGTCATGTTTATATTACTAACTAATTTTTGTTCATAGCTTCTCTTTGAATTTCTAATTTCAGCTGTAGCTTGGTTAAGTGCTTCTTTATAAATGTTGTAGTCTTCGTCATTTCCAGTACGTCTATATGACTTCCACATCATTTGTTTATACTTAATTTTTCTAATGGCTTCTTTCGATAAGTGTTTCTTTGGACCGTTTCCTTTGTTTTTTGAAGGGTACAAATTTATCGACGTACAATTAATTTCACTCTTAATATATTCCAGCATTCTGTTGCCGTCTTATTTTTCAGTGTGTTATTCCAGTCTATCTTTGCTAAATATTTCCTCGTGTCCTTATACCTTCCTTTGTGGAAATTTCTCCTATACTGCTTTTTACTATTCCTTTCTGATTTTACTTTGATGGTAAAATGTATTTGGTTGTGATCGCTACTCCCAGTGGCTCACATATCTTGACATTGTCAACTAATTCATTCTGTGAGGACAAAACTATGTCTAACACATTCTCTCCCCTGGTTGGTTCTAGCACATGTTGAGAAAGGAAAGTATCTTGAACTAAAACTAAAAACTTGTGGTCCTCACTACTCATACTCTGTAGAGATTTCCATTTTATATGCCCATGGTTGAAATCCCCCATAATAACACAGTCCCGTTTGCTCACTTCCCTTATAGCGTTTTGTATTTTTTCATTTTCTTCTATGCTTATATTTGGACTTCGATAAACTAATCCAACCGTTAACGTTGAGTTTCCTGTAAGTATGTTACACCAAACAGCTTCTTCGCAATCTGCTTCTCTCTCTAATTTTATTTCATAAGCCTGGATAGATTCTTTAAGATATAAAATAACTCCACCTCCCCTTCTTCCTATTCTATCTTTTTCTACATTACATTATCCTGTCAGTCCCCCAATTCAGTGCACTGATATAATGGTGGTGGTGGTCCAGGTGATCTTGGTTACACTCTATTATATGAGGGCCACATCCTCTCTCTACCTTTGCCAATGTTTAGTTCATTTCTTTCTTTGTTTTTACTATACTCCTGTGCATTTAAATGTAAACACATTTATATCCAGCTTCTCCCAGGAAGAAAGCCTTTCTTCATAGCTTACAGTTGGTCGGGATTTATTTGTGCTGTCTTTATCTATGCCTCCATTTTCAGGCTTTTCTGTGAGTCCTCCCTGCGAATCTAGTTTAAATAGATACAACCTGTCCCACTGTCAACAGATCGCAGCAGGTTCTCTGAGAAAACTGCTGCCCCCTTTCCACTAAGATGGGGGCCATCTCTCATGTACATATCTTCCCTCCCAACAAAGTATCCCCATAAATCTGTGAATCCCACCCCCTCTTCTTCACACATCTGCTCAACTAGTGCGTTGATCGCCATCCTCTTTTACAGTTTCATAATGTCACCCCCTTCCCTCCTTACACATTGGCAAAATTCCTGAGCAGAATAACCTGCTCCCAACTCTCGTCTTCAGCATTCTCTACCTGGGAACTGTTCAGGTTTCTGTACTATCGCAGTTGTCCCCTCCCGGTCTGCATTATTTGTTCCTACATGTACCAGTATAGACCCCCCCTTGCCATGTCCCAATACCTTCTCTACCCTGTCAGTTACATGTTCAATCCTAGCCCCTGGTAAACAAACAACGACGTCCTTCCCCTCGCTCAGTTGTCTTGTCCATCTTTCTCATAATGGAGTCGCCCATAAACACCCTCTCTTTCCTCATTGCCCCCTCTATCACTGCCTTAGAATAGCTCCTTCTTCGGTTTGCATCTGTCTGCTTGTTGTCTTTCCCCCCTGTCGTCTTCTCTCCTGTCACATTCTCTTCCGATCCATTCTTTCCTGTCGCTTTCTCTCTTGTCACCTTCCCTTTTATCGACTTCTCTTCTATCACATTTTCTCTCACTTCCTTTCGTCCCTTCTTCGTTCGTCCCATCTCGTTTTCCTCTCTCCTCTCCCTTCCCATCTTCCTTCCCTCCTTCTCTACGGTCACTTTCTTCCCTGTCACCTTCACGCTTGTCACGTTTTCTGTTGTCGATTTTCCAATTTCTTCTCCTCCAATCACCTTTCCTCCTCTCAATCTCCTTTCCTCAGTTTTCTTGCCACTGCTATTCTCCTTCAGTCTTGCAGTATTCTCACCTCTCTCCCTGTCGTCTCTCTCCATTCGACCTGCCTCCTTGCTAATTTCCATCTCCATTCCCTTCACAATATCTGTCAACCTAACTATCTCCTTCTGCAGACACTCCACCTTCCAACACCCAATGCACTGAAAGGTGAATCCTTCCTCCATGGTTTCTGCCCATGACTTCCCACAGCCGGACAATGCAAAATCTACCCAGCTGTGGCAGTGATCGCACACCAAGTGTCGCTTTGCCTTGACTTGCCGCTTGCAAGGCGCCATATCCCGATCAGAATTTATTTAATAACTTAACTAACTTAGTCTTTATAAAGACTGTTTCCTGTGTACTACAGCACACTTTAGGTTACAAATTTCAATTACACAGCCAACTATTTATCCTGACACGAACGCTAACATTACCGGTAGTGACCTAATTTAAATACAATCAATTACGTTACGTTAACTTAGGCTGCTTTATTTATTTAGGTTACGCCGCCCGACTATCGCCCTTGCTTAATTTTAACAACAATGCTACCTAATCAAAATATTTAGCAAGTACTGGCTTACACAGATATTATCTTATGTAAGTAGTTTGATGGTTGTTACTTTATCTCCTATATATTCTACCACATAATCAGGTGTGTTAAATGTTGTTTACAAATTATCGAAGCCTAAGTGAGTTACCCTATTATCACTCACTATACTAAGGTATTCTAAAATACTATAACTAACTAACTTTAAGCACAACTGCTACTCAATATATGTTTATTGCAACTTTATGAATTATATTAAGGCAAGAATAATACTTATCAATCATTAATTCCACTTGTTTATCAACTTTTCTGCACCACCAATTTCTACGATCTATCTCCGCCAAATATAGCCTCGATGAGATGAGAAAGTCTACCTGCCAGTCAGCGCAGACCTTACTATCCAGGAGGGATTACTACTGAAAGGTAACCGTCTGGTGATCCCAACAGCAATGCGTCCAGAGATACTCACGAAATGCCGAGAAGTTGCAAATCAGTCAGTGTGGTGGCCGGGTCTAAGCAAGCAGATTGAAGACTTGGTCGAGAAGTGTGACAGATGCGCCAAAGAGAGACTAAACCGAGTAGAGCCAATGATGCCATCCAAGATACCAGACTATCCGTGGCAAACGGTAGGCTCAGACCTATTTGAGTTGAACGCGTTAAACTATCTCATCGTGGTAGACTACCTATTGGCATTTATGGAAATCGCCAAATTGTGCAACCTTCGATCGTGAACCACATGGAATCCATGTTTGCAAGACATGGCATACAAGAACAGGTCATCACCGATAATGGGCTACAGTACTCGGCAGAAACATTCCGTGCTTTCGCCACAGGGTATGGATTCACACACATCACAAGCAGTCCGAAGTATCCGCAAGCCAATGTAGAGGTAGAGAGAGCTGTGAAGTATCCGCAAGCCAATGGAGAGGCAGAGAGAGCTGTGAAGTATCCGCAAGCCAATGGAGAGGTAGAGAGAGCTGCGAAGTATCCGCAAGCCAATGGAGAGACAGAGAGAGCTGTGAAGTATCCGCAAGCCAATGGAGAGGTGGAGAGAGCTGTGAAGTATCCGTAAGCCAACGGAGAGGCAGAGGGAGCTGTGAAGTATCCGCAAGCCAATGGAGAGGCAGAGAGAGCGGTGAAGTATCCGCAAGCCAATGGAGAGGTAGAGAGAGCTGTGAAGTATCCGCAAGCCAATGGAGAGGCAGAGAGAGCTGTGAAGTATCCGCAAGCCAATGGAGAGGCAGAGGGAGCAGTGAAGTATCCGCAAGCCAATGGAAAGGCAGAGGGAGCTGTGAAGTATCCGCAAGCCAATGGAGAGGCAGAGAGAGCTGTGAAGTATCCGCAAGCCAATGGAGAGGCAGAGAGAGCTGTGAAGTATCCGCAAGCCAATGGAGAGGCAGAGAGAGCTGTGAAGTATCCGCAAGCCAATGGAGAGGTAGAGAGAGCTGTGAAGTATCCGCAAGCCAATGGAGAGACAGAGAGAGCTGTGAAGTATCCGCAAGCCAATGGAGAGGTAGAGAGAGCTGTGAAGTATCCGTAAGCCAACGGAGAGGCAGAGGGAGCTGTGAAGTATCCGCAAGCCAATGGAGAGGCAGAGAGAGCGGTGAAGTATCCGCAAGCCAATGGAGAGGTAGAGAGAGCTGTGAAGTATCCGCAAGCCAATGGAGAGGCAGAGGGAGCAGTGAAGTATCCGCAAGCCAATGGAAAGGCAGAGGGAGCTGTGAAGTATCCGCAAGCCAATGGAGAGGCAGAGAGAGCTGTGAAGTATCCGCAAGCCAATGGAGAGGCAGAGGGAGCTGTGAAGACCACTAAAGAGATTTTGAAGAAAGGTTATGACCCGTACACAACATTATTTGCTTATCGATCAACACCTTTGCGGAACGGATATAGCCCAGCAGAACTGTTGATGGGTCAGAAACTGCGAACAGTGATATCATCATCGTCATTTCAATCAAAATGGCCGTTCTTCCAAAGGATAAAGAACAAGCAAAACGGGATCAAGGAGCAACAAAAGAAAGCATTTTCATCGGGTAGCTAACCCACGTTGAGACCAGGCGAAAATGTCTGGATTAAAGACATGGACAGGCGTGGAATGGTTCAAGTACAAGCGCAGACACCACATTCATACATTGTGTGTACACGAAGGGGTAATGTGCGACGAAATCGATGACACTTGCTACCAACTCCTGTAGCCCCTAAATATGAAGCGGTACCGGTCGATGTTGAAGTATCGGACGATGTTGAAATATCAGACGATGTTGATGTATCAGACAATGTTGAAGTATCGGACGATGTTGAAGTTCTTGTGGATCAGACTATAAACTAGTTGTGGTCGATCCACTGGTGATTGATGAACCTGGACCTAGACGAAATCCAGCAAGAGACAGGAAACTTCCGTCCTATCTCAGTGACTACAATGTGCCTGTGTAGAGTGTAGACAATCGATGGTAAACATCGACCTGAACTGTGGCTATGTGCTTTGTAACCTCTGGCCTATTGGGACACTGAAATGTTAATGTATGCGAGCACTCCTAAGAGGGGAGGACGTGGCGTGAGCATCATTAAATATGTGGGGGAGACTATCGGAGAGGGAACACGGCTGCATGGAGAGCGGGGAAATAAACGTAGACGTGTTTCATGAGCCAGTGTCTGTTGAATACTTGTTAAACATAAATCAGTACAGTAGCTTTCCCGCTGTGATCTTCAACTTTAAGAGAGTTCTCTTGCTACTCGATGGCAGGCACGTCATCGGTTTTTATCGCCTCGTCGTTCTAAAATTAACAGACTCAAGGTGCTTTTTGTGAAACATACTAGACGTATTACTACATGTCTACGGACCGCTCTTAGCTGAAACCACTTTCAGTCTCATAGCATTCCGAAATACAAACGTATGTATGTGTGTGTCTGCGGCGAACCTGGAACAGCAAAACAATGCACTGATGTCCTTGGATATAATTTCGTGTTTAAACATAAACAAAAACGTTAACACGTACGGTTGAATTTGGTGTGCTATCGACGCTAACTGAGCGGTGAGTGTATAGTTGTCTGGTGGCTTTCCCGCTGTGATCTTCGACTTCCAGAATGTTCTTTTGCAATTCGATGTCAGGCACGTCATCGGTTTTGATCGCCTCGGCGTTCTGGAACGAACACACACATTATCGTGAATAGGGCGCCGAATGAGTACAGGCAACGACAATGTGACATTCTGCCCGACGACGCAGGTCACACGCCCGCACCCACATACGTAGGCACACACACCCGCACCAACATACGTAGGCACACACGCCCGCGCACACACACACACACAGTGAGTCCATCTGTGTATTTTTTTCTTCCCTTGTTCGCTAGCGGGGTGTAGCCACATCACCCCGCCCGTTCCGTCCTCGTGATGATACGTTTCCACCCTCCTGTTAACCTGATCTTCTGCAATGTTCTGTCAGCTGTTCACCCCTGCCCTTTAGAGATATATCTAAACACTAGTTCTGCCGCTTCATCTTCTCCTTCAACCAACTTCTTCAGTTTCCATACTCTCTTTGTCAAACTGTCCTAACTCATTCTCTCTCAATCTCACTCTGCTTCCAACTATTTTCAAATGTAGATGTGTTTTTTTATCAATCTCGCGTCTCAATCCCTAAATTATCCCACCTTTTCTTATCTTCTCATGTCACGTTGTGCACATGTTTCGGATGCAGTAGATTTCTGTTTATATGTAGCTTCTCTTCACAATTCTCTATCACTATGTTACCCCCTTTTTGGCACTTTAGAAATAAGAATCTTCCAAGTAGCTGGTTAAAAAATGAGGCTCGTTATACATTGTCTTTTACTTGATCCAACTTTCGCCGTCTCCTGCGAGTCGTAGCCCTATATTATACCAGCGTGTTGTGTTTATTTACAATAAATTCATGTGGTGTGGATAACAAATCACCCCAACTAGTTTGTATCGCCAATATACGGGATCTGTGAAGGCTTTCGTGTCGTTGTCATTACATTGTCCGGATCGCACAATCGTCCTTTGGAAGATAAAGCGTATGTATACGTACCGCTCTTGGCTGATACTAGTTTTATTCTCACAGCATTCCGAAACACAAACGTATGCGTCGAACCTGGAACAACTAAACAATGCATCGATGTCATAAAAATTAGTTATTGTGTAAACAGAAACAAAAATGTTAATACGTACGGTTGAATTTCGTGTACTATCGACGCTAATTAAACGGCGAATGTATCGTTGTCCGGTGGCTTTCCCGCTGTGATCTACAACTTCCAGAATGTTCTCTTGCGACTCGATGGCAGGCACGTCGTCGGTTTTGATCGCCTCGGCGTTCTAGAATTAACACACGCAAGTTACGTTTTTTATGAAACATGTTATATGTATTACTTCTTTGAATGGTTGCAATTAATTTACTATTAATATTAATAATATGGACCCTGTCAACTCTCTGTCTTGTAGTTAGTTAGATATGTGAAGTTTCCCTGGAGCGGCCCACAATAACAACACACAGGGCACGTTGCTACAACGTACGGGACACACTGTTACTGAATATACGCACGCTGTTACAACATACGGGACACACTGTTACTGAATACACGCACACTGTTACTGAATACACGCACGCTGTTACAACACACGGGACACACTGTTACTGAATACACGCACGCTGTTACAACATATGGGACACACTGTTACTGAATACACGCACGCTGTTACAACATACGTGGCACACTGTCACAGCATACTGGGTATGTTGAACGTTTGACTGCGCATTCTAATGTATAAGTATGTGTCAGTTTTGGAGAATTACTTTAGCAGTACTCTAGACATCTCTATTTGATCTTCAATTATTCGATTTTTGAAAAGTGGAAACACATTTCAAATGCAGACGTAATTATAATTGTTTTTGATAATTATTATTGTTAGATTATGCATCTAATATACAGTTTTATATAATTGCGACCATCTCTTTGTCTGACTCGTGAATATAGTTTCAATAAGCAACCGTATGCATGCTGCCTAGGGAGCATTTGGAGGACTCTGGAAGTGAGCATGGTTACAACATGGCATTACAGTCTTCACATAATACAAGATGTATGAAGCGATTGTACTCCCAGTAATAATGCACTCAGCTGAGACATACTCTCTATCGTCGCCACATCAGAAAACTTTCCAAAACTGCATCTCCCTCATTTACAATAAATCCTTCGGATCTCATGGAAAGACCACATTTCAAATGTAGAAGTGTTGAGATTAAGCCATTCTGACTACATCCCAAATACGCTGGACTGGACATGTGACCCGAATGAACAGCAATAACAGCCGGAAACGGAATCGTGGTTGGTAACGTATGCGATATAGAGAGAAATGCTGAAACGACATCTTAAAGCCACACACATCCTTTAAATACATTGGAGTTCACTGCACAGGACCGGAACTGTGTAGGCGGGCTATGCATACAAAATAGATCCATATCGAAGAAACGTTACCACAAAAATATTTCGTGCACTATCGACGCTAATTGAACGGCGAGTGTATCGTTGTCCGGAGGCTTTCCCGCTGTGATCTTCAACTTCCAGGGTGTTCTCTTGCGACTCGATGGCAGGCACGTCATCGGGTTTGATCGCCACGGAGTTCTGGAATGAACACATTCAAGTTACTTTTTGTGTGATACATACGCTAGATGTATTACTTCTTTGAATGGTTGCAATTATTTTAATATTAATCTTAATAACATGGACCCTGTCAACTCTCTGTCTTGTAGTTAGTTAGATATGTGAAGTTTCCCTGGAGCGGCCCACAATAACAACACACAGGGCACGTTTCCACAACATACGAGACACTGTTACTGAATACACGCACACTGTTACAACACACGGGACACACTGTTACTGAATACCCGCACGCTGTTACAACACAAGGGACACACTGTTACTGAATACCCGCACGATGTTACAACACACGGGACACACTGTTACTGAATACTCGCACGCTGTTACAACATACGTGGCACACTGTCACAGCATACTGGGTATGTTGTTACATCACTGGTGGTACAGTGTTACGGGACACGTTGTCACAGCAAATAACCTATGGATCCCAATATGAAGGTCACTCGTTCATGTTAATATTATTACATTAATTGAATTGTTGACTCTTGTACATCTTATACATAAGGTGCGTAACAAGATAAACGGACACAACTTCATATAATATGCAGGGCTTTACCTGGATGTTTGTGTTCAAGGGTCTTCGGGAACCAGGCCTTCTTTTGAGGGGGTCCCAAGCCTGTAGCGAGGGTCCCACTTATTGCTTGTTTTAATTGTAAGTATTGTTTTCTAAATATCACAACTTATACAACCCACGTAAACCCGGTTGTTATAGTGGGGCGGCATAGCAAACCAATTGTGCATTTTGTGATAAAAGCACCAAATTTGGTAAACATGCAGATTGATACATATCAAACAGATATGGATATTGAGACATCGCAAATTTCGTCCCAGACGGCAATGGCGGCCATTTTACAAACTGGTGGTCAAGCAATTTAATCTGATATTAATTGATATTCAGAACTGTCATCTCCAAAGGAATCAGATAATTTCAAGTGGAGATATTTGACATTCTAAGCTTCTACAACATTGCTTAAAGTTATTGACAATGATTATGGTTGCCATTTTACAAAATGGCGGTCAGACAATTTAATCACAATTAATTTGTGATCAGAACTGCCATCCCCAGAGGAACGAGATGATTTAAAATGGGGATAGTTGACATTCTAAGCTTCCAAAATATCGTGGAAAGTGATTGACGATGACTGTTGTGTTGTTTTAATAGTCAATGGATGGTAAAGCAGCACTTATTTGCAAAACTAGTCTCGTTTTAATGATGCAGTTGATGCTTTCTAAAATTACAAGCCAGACTGTTGCACAGCTAAACACCGACCTTATTTAGGCCCATATAATATCATGGCCATGGAAATCGAATGTGTCTGAAAACTAAGTCATAAAATGTCCAAATTGTTCAAATTTAAAACACATTTCAACAAACAGCCCTGCTTAACATCAATACATGTTGACAAAGATATGTCAAATTGAACTGTTCTTTATCAAATGTCACATTCTGTTCGCTTGGCTCATGTGTCACCAGAGTTGCTTTTTTGCTTTCACAGTTCCCTTTACTGGCCAGGAATTCAATTCTGTGTGCACTCCCTTCACAAACGCACAGAGCTGTGCTTCCTAGTGCAGTCTTTTTGCACTTGCAACGTTTCACACAACCCTTCTTGCACTTGCATGAAATTAGCTCATAGCAGGTGTAGGCTGTCGCGGGTAGTCTTGTCCAATGCGGCTCGTACGTTCCGTCTTCATTCTTGGCCCAGCCCCAGTTTGTCGGTGGAGGTAGCTTTGGTGCTGGTAGCAGTGCCTGGCCCCACATATACCCTCCATTGTAGGCCGCCCTCTTGACATGCTTTACCAAAGCAGCCTTGATCAGTGGGATCATATGCACATTGTTCTTCTTTGCGAAGAGTTTCTTTCGTGCCTTATCGATGTCCGTGCACGTGCTGGTTCTATCATGCAACAGGATTACGAACCTCTCGATGGTGTGCATGACATCTTCTGGTATGTCACTTGGTGCAGACGATAGCTTCAGCAGTGCGCCTGTGAGTTCTGGAAGCACTGTCAAGATTGCCAACGCAGTCTTCTTACCGTGCCTTGGGAAACTGGATACAGTGTCACACCCAGTCAAAGCGAGGAACACTGACAATGCCCGCGCCTTCTCGGGTCCTAGGCTAGCTGCTAGTTCGTGGATTGCCAAGTAACGGAAACACTTGCCAGTTCCGAATGCTAACCACAGTTCACCTTCTGGTTGAAACCCCTGGGTCACTGCCACGGCCTTAACGACGACGTCAGTGTCAACAGTCCGGATCAGTATCTTACTCTGGCCATGTTGAGCTGCGTGGGCTGCATGCAACATCATGCGACTGTCAGCTTCTTCGTGGCTGCATGGGACGAGCAAGGCCCGATCCGGCAGTGGTGGCTAGCTGAGGACTGATTCTCCTTTAGTGATGACAAGCTGTTTGTCCTCTTTGTCAAACCATTCGAAGAGAGCTTCTGATAGGAGCGAGAACAATTCTGTCTTGTTGCTGTTCACCAAGAGAAAGTCCTGCTAATTTCACGGTATTGCTGCTGCAGTTACCACACGTCTTCGCGCTACTTTTCCACGCTTTGCTCTTGCACTGGCTTTCAGTGAACCAGCATTGTAGCTGTCCCACATCAAGTCCAGGCGTGACGCAGTTTGAAGCTTTGTGGACAGGTATAATGAAGAGGGCATATTCATTAAAGTTCTCGGCTGCAGCTGGCTTCAGCATCTGAACGATGGCAGCTCCACCAACAACTAAACTGGTGGTGGCAGGCGCCTCAGACTAGGCTTCAGAGACGTCTTCCAAGTATGCGAGAAGATCACTCTTCATACCTTGGCGGAGACTTCCTCCATCAGCGAGTGCCGGAGGACACGCCTGGTTCTCGTGTCGAAAGAATTCATCAAGGTTTCCATCCCTCGTCTGGCAACCGATGTACGGCCGTGAGAAGAGTTGCAAGTCATTCTTGAGAGAGGCCATTTGCTGCTTCCTTTGCTCACACTGCGCGGAGCCGAAGTACAGAACACCGTTAGGTTGTTTCGACGAATGACATCATAGATATACTTGGTTCTCTCCACGAGGCATTCTTTGGTAAAAGACTGGAACTGCTCTTGACCAATCCTCTTAACATTCAGGACAGTCTCTACTGGAGGATCTGCCATTTCCTTTGTGTCAAGGGCAACCAGGTCCATACTCTTTTCCTGAAAAGGGTTGCCAAGCTCTTCTATCACGGTGACAAGAGAGCGGACACCTTTGGTGAATGTGGTATGCACACTTGGTGTCTGGTCATGATGACGTGTGTCTACTCGCCTTTCCCAGTGCTCGTCCCCAACTTGAAACTCTTCTATGACCCTGGCAACTTCTGATCCAGCAACCATCCAACGTCGCAAAAAAACTGAGTTTGTCGGTGAGGCCAACTGCACCGCCATCTCCTTTGATGAAGGCGTTGTTTTTGTTCATGTGTTTGATCAATTGGGGTAATAGAAAAAACCTTCTTCGTCTTCTGTACGGTGAAGCTGCCTGCCCTGAATTTCCTGGCTACATCTGGGTGCTTTGTTGGAAGGAAGTTCAGCCATGTCCCTCAAATGAACACTGATCCACCTGGCATAGATAGTATGATCTAAGGCATGGAACCAAGGGGCCAGTTCCGTCAGGGCGCCAAGGTCCATCGTGAATGATGCTTGTCGCAAAGAACGCACGTAGACCAGTATGAACACCTCTAATTCCAGCACGGTTGCCCAGTACTTAAACGGGGGGTGGGGGGGGGGGTGGCTTCTCTCTGACGGGTACCAATCTTCAAACTCGAGCAGACCTTCTGCATCATCAGTTTCTCTCAGACAGTAGCTGTCATATGCACTGTGTTGCCGGATGTACATCGCTGCAGCAGTGATTTGGTAAGCTCTCCTTGTGCAGGCGACATGGGTTGCTCGCAGGAAGGAGTCGGCTGTCCCTAGCGTCGTAATCTCAGCTTGCACCAGTGCTTGCACCAGCCACTCCCTCGCAGCCAGTCCCCCAGAGTCTTTAGGGCTGCCATTTCGATGTGGAGGCCACAAAACATCACCACCAACATGTCTTCGCCGTAGTTATCTGGCCATTCCCATTGAATTTGCTTGGCCAAGACAAACTGTGACTGATCGAAGTGGTATCTGCCCAGGATTTAGATGTTCCACGGCATTCACTACGACATCCATTGAGTGCCGGATCATGGCCACAGTGTTATCTACATTCACCACCAACTTCAATTCGGAACCTCACTGCATCATATCCCTAATTAGACCAATTAGAAATATTTGTTTTGATAACAATTAAATAATAACCCTTCCATAAGCACTCCTGGACTTTTATACGTAAATTAGCCACCAGTATCAACCCGCTGTCCTCCCATTAGAGCAGGATTGTAAAATATCAGTGATCGCAGGCGGTCATTTTGGAAAATGGCTGCTACAGCCGCCAGGGCCAAATCTGCGATGTCTCAATATCCAAATCTGTTTATGATATAATTGTGTACATATGTGCCAAATTTGGTGCTTTATCACAAAATGCACAATTCTTTTGGATATCTAGGTTATGCCTCCACACTATTATTAGTATTATTAGTTTGATCCTAACAAGAACTTAACACAATAACGTGCCTTGTTACAGTATACTGTTTTATTTGATGATGTTTTCCCTTAATAATCGATGTAGTTTTGGAAGTTAGAGCAGCCTTCCTCACTTGTGAGAGGGCGGGCTAGTCTGCTAGAGGCATTGGCTTGCGTGTAAATGTCACATTGGGAGATCTCCTAAGGAAAAGCTAAGTATATCGAGGAAGCCACGATTCACTTTGGAAGGCTCCTGAATTTGTTTCGGTGGCGGGAAACCTAACCGTGGTAATGTTGTGGACACTTAATTGTGACGTGTCGAATCCGGGTCCAACCCAATTTAGGCATTATGACAGTTGTGCCTAAATATTATACCTCACTGCGTTTATTCCATCATTCCACGTCGTGTCAGGGATATAATGTCCCTAATAGTGCTCGCTGCGGTCGCGGGTTACTGCACGGATAAATCGCATTTTGACGCAAACTGGAGCGCCAAAAAGTGCCCTCTAATCAATATTTTATAACAATGTACTGTATATCTGGAACACTGTGGCATGATGGCATAAACACACCGAGGTATCAAATTTGTTCGATTGTTGGACGAGCGACTGGCGCGATCGGCCCCGGGATTGGAGTCGGGATCGGAGTGCTTTCAATCTCTATTGTCGGCGTACGATCTGTCAGTTGTTTGATAATAACAAGCTGTTAGTTATACAAAACAATGTTCGTAAGTCGCTTTTATTCATTGCTATAGCTTTAATAAATTAGGAAATCTTAAAACGCACACCGACTGCGCTCAAACCTTGAAGCCTGAACGGACTAGAGCACGGATTGGAATGGTAATCTGGTTCGCGAATCAGTCCCTAGAGACGCTTCGCAAAACTACATATATATATATATATATATTTGTTATATGTCATTGATACGCATGCGTCCCGTGAGACGCAACGATTATTTTGCACGCGTCCAAATACTGTTTCTATGCGTATAGGACGCAGGGTATTGCGTCCCGTAAACCCCTGTGATATGGTTTTATAATTTATTATTCAGGATTCTCACAAAACAAATAACTGCAAATGCAGTATGAATTATCAAGTGGTGTATGAAGTAGTGATTTATACAATGAAGGCGTAATACGAGGTATATACTTGATTGAAGTGTACACCAGCGCTTTCACGCACGCTTGTTTGCAGAGCATTCGGAATTACAAAAGTACGTTACTGCGTCGAATCTGGAACAGCTAAACAATACACTCGTGTCCTAGGAATCATTTCGTGTACACACACACACGCACGCACGCATATACACACATACACACGCACACACGCACGCACGCACGCACACACACACACATACACACACGTATATATATATTACTACAGTTTTATATATATATATATATATATATAACTATAGTAATATATATTATGTGCAATTAAGAACCATGAAATTAATCTGGAACAAATAAACAATGAACTGATGTCTTAGAAAGCACACTCAGAAATTATTTCGTGTGTAAATGCAAACAAAAACGTTGTTACATACGGTTGAATTTCGTGCACTATCAACGCTGATTGAACGGCGAGTGTATCGTTGTCTGGTGGCTTTCCCGCTGTGATCTTCTACTTTCAGTATGTTCTCCTGCAACTCGGTCGCAGGCACGTCATCGGTTTTTATCGCAATGCCGTTCTGGAAGGGACACACATGGTCGTGAACGTGGCATCGAATGGGATCGGGCGAAGGCACCTTTGAATGTCTATAATGAAGCGCGCGCGCGTGCGTGTTTGTATATATATATATATATATATATATACACACACTGTATATATATATATATATATTATAAATCTTAGTAATATGTTTCATAAAATGGTGTCTGTGAATCCATTAAATGACTCATCAAATCAAATCGTGACATTTATATTGCGCCGTTCCAACAATCGTTGCTCACGGCGCCGTACAGAATGTTCGGGAAAACAGATAAGTTTTAAGGTTTTATTTAAAATCAGTGTTTGTCATTGTTGTTGCAGTCAGCTTTTGTACATAGTGTTGGGGCTGCCACGCAAAATGATCTGTCACCCCATCGACGCGCTGCACGTGGTACACATAAATGATTGTGTTCACTGGAGCGGAGCAATCGTGTTGGCTGACGTCTGTTCACACATTTGGTGATATACCGTGGTGCACAGCCAGTCAGTGCTCGGTGCGTGAGTACAACAATCTCATACTCTACTCTAAATGCTATCGGCAGTCAGTGCAGCTTCGTCACTAGAGGTGTGACATGACATAACTTCTTGGCGCCGGCGACAAAGTACTGTACTCTCTGCAGCCGTTCTAGTTGTTTCACAGGCAATCGGTGGAGTAATACATTGCCAACGTCAAATCTGCTGGTGACAAACGCATGTATGACTTGTTTTGTCGCTGCAGGTGTTAGATAACGTTCTATTCTTGCAATATTGCGGAGATGGAAAATTGCAGATCTACATGTCATCTCGGCATCGAACTGTACATCAAGATTTCGTACATTCTGAGTTACGGTTACCAAACAGTCACCAATGCGTAGTGTGTGCAGCTCAATTTTTTAGCTGTTGCGCAGAGCCGAACACGGTGACTTCTGTCTTTGAATCATTCAACTTTAACAAGTTTGTCATCATTCACGTCTTTGATTTCCGCTACACATTCTTCGATACGCACGACAGCCGCTGCGATGTCCTCTTGGTGGGGTTTCACTGGAATGTAGATTTGAGTTTCATCCGCGTAGACTCTTGACTCATTGTCAGTTTATTTTAATATGTGTACATACAACATGTAAAGTAATTGAACTAATAAGTAAGGTCGTGGAGACTCCCACTTATGCGGTATTGCCAATGTGAATTCAACTCGGACTAAAGAGTCCCTTGGTTAACGTCTGGATGTTTGTATAACATGTTTAACTCGCACAGCCTTGTTCCCGTTGGACTGTATGTAAACCATTGCACTGAAATGCCAGGTATGCGACAATATTGGTTTAATAACTGTTTAGCACCAGTACACTAAGGCTATGCGAATTTTCCTTTCATAAACGTAAGTAGTTCACACCTGGACTAACCTAGTTCTCCTCTCCAGAAAGTACTCATAATGGTCTATCTTATGCGATAGATGTTTTTTTTTACTGAAATTGATTATTATTCTGTCAATAAATGAATAAGGCTTAACACAATGAAAAGACACTTGAATGTTCATTTGAATGTTAAACATTTGACTGCGCATTAAAATATATATGTCACAGTTTAAGAGAATTACCCTAGCAGTACTCTATAATCTCT
>CM034537.1:8347046-8427114 GCA_020002185.1 Paraescarpia echinospica
GATTATATATTTTTTTAATGTCACTGATTAATCGTCATTGTTATTGTCTGTTGGCTTCACCACCGGTTTCTGTGACATGTGGACAGTGTTTCCTGCAGTACAATAGGTCACACTAATTATGCAGGAATCAACTGCTGGTGCACAACCGCCATTAACAACAAGAGCAGCATCACGAGCAATTGCAGCAACAACATCAATAACAGAAGCAACGTCAACCATAGCGGTACCAGCAATATCGTCATCGTCATCATCAGGAGCAGCAGCAACAGCAGCAGCAGAAGAAGAAGAAGAAGCGACAACAACGACAGCAGCGACAACAACAACTATGTTGTTTTAGTACACATATCTCCTAAAGTGCGCTGATATTGTACGTACTACTTATGATTTTCATCTGTCGTAGTCTTTCGGCCTCTGCTACCTTCAGTCGTTTTCTCCTTCGCTTCAAGTAAGCGATGAGTACACACACACCGAGCAATACAAGCACGACGGAGACGAACGGAACCGCTATGTCCTTCACTGGTATCACGGGAAGGTCGTCGATGTAGTCTGGTACTGGCGTCGTCGACGTCGTCAGGCCAAGTGGCACCCCCATCCCCTGTTGTCGGCAGCTCTCGACGATTCCGCCAGCCTACGGCAGAGAGCAGGGATTACACACTACAGTTACACCGTACAGTCCTATCGCAGATTGGTTTTGAGCAGATAATTGAAGCTTCTGAATATTGAGCGACCGAGGATAAACAAAACTCCAAATGCACCCCCTCCGAGGCTCATCAAACACCCACACGATTCCGACATAACCAATACTTACCAACCCCTGTCGAACATATCGTTCGACTCAAAGATAATTGAAAAGTTTATTGATATCCGCCACCATCGACCAATCGATTCTTATATCGAACTTTTTGAACACTCTCTTGGCATTTCTGTCGGAGGTCTTAAATGGATGTAGTCTTATTTGCGAGAGCGAGGGTAGCAAGTCATCATTGTGATTTGTGATACTGCCTTGGCTGACGTTCTACTTGAACCTGGCGTTCCACAAGGAGCATTGCCCGGTCAGAAACTCTACTCATGGTGTCGCGCTTACATTTATATGGGCGTTAAATGTTATCCGGTGATGTTTATGTGCATATGTAAGGAATTATATTTGGCACCAGTAGATCAGGTAATGATAAATAATATCCAGTAGTTAAATAAGTTTCGTTTGTTGTCGTAACACGAGCGTTTTAGTTAGAGTACATAATTATAATTTATTGTTTCAGATTTGTAACCAAGTATAAGAGTAAGTCACGTGACGTGTGCGTGGAGCGGAAACTGGTTTACGATAGAAATTGTTTATGTCTGTGGGAAGCAAACATTTTAATAATACTTACCATGCCGTGGAAAATGGACCCCCTGTGAAAAAATACTTTTTGATGTGTTGAGTGAGTTAAAAGTGGATTATTGGTATACGTGTTAATAACAAAACTTTAAAACTATGCAAAAAATTGTTCAAACCTTACTGGCATAAATCAACAGAATCTTTTTTTTTTACAGTTATTCACTTTGTTTTCACAATTTTTTTGGTACAAATTTGCTTTTCAGAAGAGTAGATGCTTAATGCCTAGACATCAGTAAACCATATCTATATTTAAAAAATCATTAAAATCATTAAACAATTTCACAGGAGGGTCCACGTACAACGTCATGGTAAATGGACCCCCGATCTAATGGACCCCGGTCCTTTTACCACGGTATCATGTACATGCCCACGGCTGCAGCCAGGTTTTCAATTGGGGATATTTGTTGACGTCGGTAACCATGCGCGTCGTGCAACATTATGAAGCAAATTTAAATGTTTGCGCACTCTTTACAGCACATTTTAAATGAGACTCATTTAAAATATAATATTTTGTTAAAATTTTTCTTCGTACAATGTACAGCTACACCTCCATAAAATAAACCTTACTAAGAGAGACCTACATCGCAAATCACATACTACTAGCTTACACCCACCCAAGAAGTCCAGATGCCCATTTATAGGTGGATCGGACAGGTACTTCGAATACCACCTATAGCCCTACCCAGTGTTCACCTCAAATTGACTCCTGGTGGTCTCAGAAAAAGAAACAGACCGAAAGAGACCTGGAAGAAGACGGTGGATATATATATATATATATATATATATATGTCTGTCTGTCTGTCTGTCTCTGTCTGTCTGTCTGTCTGTCTGTCTCTCTCTCTCTCTCTCTCTCTCTCTCTCTCTCTCTCTCTCTCTCTCTTCTCTCTCTCTATATATATATATATATAGAGAGAGAGAGAGAGAGAGAGAGAGACAGACAGACAGACAGACAGACAGACAGACAGAGACAGACAGACAGACAGACAGACAGACAGACATACAGACAGAATCAGAGACAGGGACAGTGACAGAGATATATTATACAAGACGTCGGATAAGAGATGTTGTTTTAATTCGCCATGTACTAGTGCAGATCAGTTTTCTTACTATAATTACCATAGCAGATGCCCGCACCAGATGAAAACACAAGCACAAACTACGAACACTGCCATCCTCTTGCACGACCTACCAGTACACGTTCTACGTGGCATGTGCAGAGCGCTCTGTTCCACTGTGGAACTCAAAGAGGGAGAAGTTACAGCGTCTAATGCAGAAGTACTCCAGAGAGCCGCCCTCCCAGTCATCCAGTTATTCACATATTTATTTATATTATTAACTTATTTATTGATCGTTTTAGCCTACAATGACGTTGCAACCTGCAGGATAGTGAAGTATCACTTTTTGTTGTATAGACTAGAAGACTCAATAATGAACAACAAATTAAAAATCAATTAACGCAATTACAGCCATGTCGCAAACATGTCAGATGCTAGCCCAAGAGCAAATTTGCGGCAAAACCGTTTTTTCTACAATGTCATCGATACCATCGCTAATTGCGTTGACAGTCATTACTCGAATTTTCAATATGTTAAATGCTTTTTGGGTAAATTCTCCGTCGATTCAGCGTCCCCACCCCCAGACCCGACGCCCAGTGCCAGAGCACCTTCCAGCACTAGGGTCACTATGCTACTGATCGCAAAAGAAGCATACCATCAGAAAATTAAAACACAAGCAGAATGGGTGAAGACATACAGTGTATATATGTCGTCTGTTGTTCTCTGCTTTGCGAACCTGGCTACATTGGTTCTAGGTATGGGTTAGTGAGTGGAGTAATTAGTGAATGAGTGGGTGGGCGGGTGGGTGAATGAGTGGATGAATGAGTGAGTGAATGAGTGAGTGCGTGAGTGAGTGAGTGAGTGAGTGAGTGAGTGAGTGAGTGAGTGAGTGAGTGAGTGAGTGAGTGAGTGAGTGAGTATGTAAGTAAGCAAACAAGGAAGCAATCAAGTGAGCAAGTAAGTAAATAAATACATAAGTAAACAAAGAAACACGTAACAAGTGAGTACAGGGGTTATCCAGAACAATACAGAAAATATCGTCATCTTGTTGACAACCCAAATGTTTCTCGTGATCTCTTCCTATACTTCACTGTCGGTCAGTCGAGGGGGCGTACTCCATGTTTGTCGGTATAGTTTTTGTACCGTAATTGTTGTATTAATCTTTAGCAATTATAATGATAGGTGGATATGGAGTACTAGTACTCGGGGAAATTGAAAAAAGTAGGTGCCAAAATCAACGTATTGGCATACCTTCGCAACCACTCCACCAAGTTGCCGCCCAAGGTGTTCCACACTTCACACAGATAGTTGAGGGTCTTCGTTAACCAGTGTAGAATGACATAGATAACCACAGGCGTGGTCGAGGAGGTACACTATACCGCAGTCACGGTCGAGCGAACTAGGGCGTGGCCAGGAATCGATCAGCTAATATTGAAGTACGGACCCGTCAACATATGAGGTAATTGTAATACATCAAAGACAACACTGTACATACACACCGTATTTCCGGTTCTAGTACAATAATACAGTAATACAGTAATACAGTAATACAGTAATACAGTAATACAGTAATACAGTAATACAGTAATACAGTAATACAGTAATCCAGTAATACAGTAATACAGTAATACAGTAATCCAGTAATACAGTAATACAGTAATACAGTGTTTGTTAGAAGACAAACAGCAATAAACAGATTACGTTACGAGGAAAACCATGGAAACTGCTACATATTTTTCTGGAGGGGCTGAGACTCACTAAACACTTCCAATTGTGCTCCCTGAGACTCACTAAACACTTCCAATTGTGCTCCCTGAGACTCACTAAACACTTCCAACTGTGCTCCCTGAGACTCACTAAACACTTCCAACTGTGCTCCCTGAGACTCACTAAACACTTCCAACTGTACTCCCTGATACTCACTAAACACTTCCAACTGTGCTCCCTGAGACTTACTAAAAACTTCCAACTGTGCTCCCTGAGACTCACTAAACACTTCCAACTGTGCTCCCTGAGACTCACTAAACACTTCCAACTGTACTCCCCGAGACTCACTAAACACTTCCAACTGTGCTCCCCGAGACTCACTAAACACTTCCAACTGTGCTCCCTGAGACTCACTAAACACTTCCAACTGAGCTCCCTGAGACTCACTAAACACTTCCAACTGTGCTCCATGAGACTTACTAAACACTTCCAACTGTGCTCCCTGAGACTCACTAAACACTTCCAACTGTGTTCCCTGAGACTCACTAAACACTTCCTCCAACTGTACTCCCTGAGGCTCACTACACACTTCCAACTGTGCTCCCCGAGACTCACTAAACACTTCCAACTATACTCCCTGAGACTCACTAAAGACTTCCAACTGTGCTCCCTGAGACTCACTAAACACTTCCAACTGTACTCCTGAGACTCACTAAACACTTCCAACTGTACTCCCTGAGACTCACTAAACACTTCCAACTGTACTCCCTGAGACTCACTAAACACTTCCAACTGTGCTCCCTGAGACTCACTAAACACTTCCAACTGTGCTCCCTGAGACTCGTAAACACTTCCAACTGTGCTCCATGAGACTCACTAAACACTTCCAACTGTGCTCCCTGAGACTCACTAAACACTTCCAACTGTGCTCCCTGAGACTCACTAAACACTTCCTCCAACTGTACTCCCTGAGGCTCACTAAACACTTCCAACTGTGCTCCCCGAGACTCACTAAACACTTCCAACTGTACTCCCTGAGACTCACTAAACACTTCCAACTGTGCTCCATGAGACTCACTAAACACTTCCAACTGTGCTCCATGAGACTCACTAAACACTTCCAACTGTGCTCCCTGAGACTCACTAAACATTTCCTCCAACTGTACTCCCTGAGGCTCACTAAACATTTCCAACTGTGCTCCCTGAGACTCACTAAAGACTTCCAACTGTGCTCCCTGAGACTCACTAAACACTTCCAACTGTGCTCCCTGAGACTCACTAAACTCTTCCAACTGTACTCCCTGAAACTCACTAAACACTTCCAACTGTACTCCCTGAGACTCACTAAACACTTCCAACTGTGCTCCCTGAGACTCACTAAACACTTCCAACTGTGCTCCCTGAGACTCACTAAACACTTCCAACTGTACTCCCTGAGACTCACTAAACACTTCCAACTGTGCTCCCTGAGACTCACTAAACACTTCCAACTGTACTCCCTGAAACTCACTAAACACTTCCAACTGTACTCCCTGAGACTCACTAAACACTTCCAACTGTGCTCCCTGAGACTCACTAAACACTTCCAACTGTACTCGCTGAGACTCACCAAAAACTTTCAGCTGTATCCCGTGGCTTAATTTGACATTTCTGGGGATTAGAACTGTATTAAACCATCTGCCCCCGAGATGTTCCCAGGGGCAGCTGCTCGCTTTGCATCCCAGTCCCCGCGTCTGTGTAGCAGTAGGTTGAATGAAAGCCGGAAACCGATAACATTATTGGTTTTGGAAAATATGATTTATTTAGCCGGACTCGTTGACTAAGGTGTGCGGTTGGTACGAAAGAATCACCCTCCACTCAGGTAAAAGGGTGCAGTTGGAGTTATTGTTAGCTTTAAAGGAAGTGCAGGTGGAGGTCTGGGGTGCAGTTGGAGGTCTGGTATGTAGTTGGAGGTCTGGGATGCAGTTGGAGGTCTGGTATGTAGTTGGAGGTCTGGGGTGCAGTTGGGGGAATGGGGTGCAGTTGGAGGTATGGGATGCCGTTGAAGGTCTGGGTGTAGTTGGAGGTCTGGGGTGCAGTTGGAGGTCTGGGTGCAGTTGGAGGTATGGGGTGTAGTTGGAGGTCTGGGGTGCAGTTGGAGGTCTGGGGTGCAGTTGGAGGTCTGGGTATAGTTGGAGGTCTGGGTGTAGTTGGAGGTCTGGGTGTAGTTGGAGGTCTGGGTGTAGTTGGAGGTCTGGGGTGCAGTTGGAGGTCTGGGGTGCAGTTGGAGGTCTGGGTGTAGTTGGAGGTATGGGTGTAGTTGGAGGTCTGGGTGTAGTTGGAGGTATGGGGTGCAGTTGGAGGTCTGGGGTGCAGTTGGAGGTCTGGGTGTAGTTGGAGGTCTGGGTATAGTTGGAGGTATGGGTGTTGTTGGAGGTCTGGGGTGCAGTTGGAGGTCTGGGGTGTAGTTGGAGGTCTGGGGTGTAGTTGGAGGTCTGGGTGCAGTTGGAGGTCTGGGGTGCAGTTGGAGGTCTGGGTGTAGTTGGAGGTCTGGGGTGTAGTTGGAGGTATGGGTGTAGTTGGAGGTCTGGGGTGCAGTTGGAGGTCTGGGTGTAGTTGGAGGTCTGGGTGTAGTTGGAGGTCTGTGGTGTAGTTGGAGGTCTGGGTGCAGTTGGAGGTCTGGGGTGCAGTTGGAGGTCTGGGTGTAGTTGGAGGTCTGGGGTGTAGTTGGAGGTCTGGGTGTAGTTGGAGGTCTGGGGTGCAGTTGGAGGTCTGGGTGTAGTTGGAGGTCTGGGTGTAGTTGGAGGTCTGGGGTGTAGTTGGAGGTCTCGGGTGCAGTTGGAACTTTTTGATGAGGTTCAAGGTGATGGAAAGCCTGCAGTCGTAGGTTGAAAACGAACGCCACCACAAGTAAAGAACTCAATGCTACACGCCTCTTTGCACGTAACAGACAATATCACAGTGTGTACGCAATGACGGACTGCAGTCGTTGTTCATGAAAAGGTGCAAAGTTTGGACAAATCATTTATATATAGATAGATAGTGGCATGTAGAGTTTTACATAGTATTCTTTATGATTGCCTTGTTAACAATCAAAGTAATTGATGACATGGTTGCATGTTAACACTGCGGAGAGATAGATAGATATTGACAGTTGGTATTGACAAGAATAAAAATAACATTCGCGCTCTCTTTTAAACTAAAATCGGAGATTCTTCTCCGAGTAAATATTTGTGCGGGTTAGGCGTACAATATTAGATGCTAAAGGGTTATCAACTAAACACTGTATAGACTTAAAGAAACCCTGAGCAACATCCATTGAAACCCATCAATACACGTGTTGTTGCCTTGTTATCACAGTTAAGCCAAGTATGACACGAGACAAGTAAGAACCACGCCCGCGACGTGTAATAACTCACTCGGTGGCGAGTGGGCCAGCTAGATCGCGTCCAGTCGAATCAACAAGAAAACACTCGCCTGAGCAGCCCGCAGGCGCTGTCGCTCTGTAATCTGCCTTGTATTGATTCGTACGGGTTCTCGCTGCCACGGTCAATGTTGGTACTCCGGTCTTTCACCTGAGTAGCGCACACCCGTCTCATTTGCATATGAACACCTGAAAGTGCTCATGTTTTGATGACGTTCTTCACAAGAGTAACTGTGTCACTGCCCTAACTGCAGGTAAGCGCTGTCACCTACATTTTGTATTTAGGAATGGCTGTGACTGGTGCGATTACTTTATACGATACACGCAAGACGATAGCACGTTGCTCGGCGCGCCCGTCATTCTAAGACTAAAGACATTCGACAGCTTTTAGGTATGTAATTGGTGATCAGCAGTAGACTCGGCGTTGATCGAGTGATACTATTTAAAGTTGAACGAGTAACCATTCGAAGTCGAACGTCAATCATAATTTTCACATCCTGTTATTATTGTTGGAAGCGCATATTGAATATATCTGAGCAATGTAATGTTTGTAGTTATTTTATTTATCATTTATTCACCCTACATCGAAACTGCCAGTCAAATTTCACCAGACAGCTATTTTGGAGACACTACATAATCTTGCTGGACCCACTAGGAATTCCTGTCAGGACTAGAATGACAGCTCAAAAGATTTATAATGCTCACATTATGGGTGTGCGAGGTGTTGTACAGACCCAAGCAACATAACACTTGTTTGAAATGTGTCCTGCACGTGTAAACAGCTTTTCATATAGATAGATGTTTACAAACAACAATTATAAAGTAGCAACGTGCAACTTGGTTTCCAGTTTAGGCAATTTTTCTGACTTTAATTACTTGATGCAGTAACTGCTCAAAGCACTACACTTCACCACCCCAGCAGACCTATTCTTTCGAACACTTTATCGACTTCTTTAGGAAGCATTCAGCCATGCTGCAGTTACTTTGCAAAAACAGCGTACACAAATATCGAACACTGTCTCAGGTACAGCCTAATGAACAGGAGCACCATAGAGTGAATGAACTTGTCTAAGGTTCAAAATGGCAGCAAGAGGATTTGAATCCAGAATCTCTCGTGATTGAGAGTTCGAAGCTCTAGCCACTACACCACTGTACTGCACTGACAGACATAGACCATCCTTGGTTCTCTATGCAATACTGACAAACACAGACCGTCATTGGTTCATTATGCAATACTGACAGACATGGACCGTCCTTGGTTTGTTATGCAATACTGACATATATAGACCACCGTTAGTTCTTTATGTAGAACTAACAGACATGGACCGTCCTTGGTTCGTTATGCAATACTGACATATATAGACCGCCGTTAGTTCTTTATGTAGAACTAACAGACATGGACCGTCCTTGGTTTGTTATGCAATACTGACATATATAGACCACCGTTAGTTCTTTATGTAGATCTAACAGACACGGACTGTCCTTGGTTTGTTATGCAATACTGACATATATAGACCCCCGTTAGTTCTTTATGTAGAACTAACAGACACGGACCGTCCTTGGTTTGTTATGCAATACTGACATATATAGACCACCGTTAGTTCTTTATGTAGAACTAACAGACACGGACCGTCCTTGGTTTGTTATGCAATACTGACATATAGACCACCGTTAGTTCTTTATGTAGACCTAACAGACACGGACCATCGTTGGTTTGTTATGCAATACTGACATATATAGACCACCGTTAGTTCTTTATGTAGACCTAACAGACACGGACCATCGTTGGTTTGTTATGCAATACTGACATATATTGACCACTGTTAGTTCCTAATGTAGATCTAACAGACACGGACCGTCCTTGGTTTGTTATGCAATACTGACATATATAGACCACCGTTAGTTCCTTACATAGATCTAACAGACACGGACCGTCCTTGGTTTGTTATGCAATACTGACATATATAGACCACCGTTAGTTCCTTACATAGATCTAACAGACACGGACTGTCCTTAGTTTGTTATGCAATACTGACAGACACGGACCATCCTTGGTTCTCTATGCAATACTGACAGACACGGACTGTTTATTTGTTCAGGATGCAAAAAATCATACATTTTGAAGGCAAAATGAAAAACTGATCTAGATCCCTTCTACTACTACTTCTACTAGAATAAATCTCTCTTGTTGATTCCACCCAAGTTCTCCATGTTTCAACATGTTCATTAGAACAAGTCTCTCTGACTGATTCCATACAAGATCTCCACATGTCAACATGTTCACTAGAATAAGTCTCTCTGGTTGATTCCATCCAAGTTCTCCATGTATCAACAGGTTCACTAGAATAAGACTCCCTTGTTGATTCCAACCAAGTTATCCATGTTTCAACATGTTCATTAGAATAAGACTTCCTTGTTGATTCCAACCAAATTATCCATGTATCAACATGTTCACTAGAATAAGACTCCCTTGTTGATTCCATCCAAGTTATCCATGTTTCAACATGTTCCCTGTACACCTAAATAACCATTACTGCGTAACACATTGACACCCCTGATTTAATGACGAGACACTTTCCTGAGGTGCCAGAAGAATGGTAATCAGTGTATGTGCTAATAAACAACACCTGTGTTAAGATAGGCAGACAAACCAACCTACCAAGGATAGGTTAACACAAAGAACCAGATGAAAAAAACACTTAAATATTTACCTGGTGGTAAACACTATAATGACCCACTGCGCTCCTGGATGCACCAAAGACGACTATTAACATAAATCTTGTGAACACATACATGGAAATTGTCATGTCTTAGACAGAAAGGTAAAGATAGATTCTTTTGTTGCCTTGTATCCTGTACATGGAACCAGTCAAAATAATTGATACTTCATCCTCTCACTAACATATTTATTTCAATCTCCAACACTAACTTTACTATTCAGGGAAATATATATATATACAGCTGCTAAATTCATAATTATGTCTGGTTCGGTTATGTCAAACAGTAAGTTGAGTATTGATCTCTACAATATAAAAATAACAGTGACTTTATTACATTGATCCTTTATCATTATTATTTACAAATTAGAAGGAGAAAATTATTCCCAAATAGGCCAGCGAATGATTTTTAAATGAATTGCCAGGTCTCATTGCTATAAATAATTAACATTTTGCGAACTGAAAGTGGGCAGATTATCTTGTATTTTATTTGTTGACCATGGCACATATGTTTGTGAGATTTAACACCTTAGGCATTGTCCATATAATAGGTGACCATGCGTATATTGTTTTATAGATAAAGTTATTTGATGTTGGTTAAGCATATTTGTCCTTAATATCACTTGATATCTATGTATGTGAAGGGTTGGCCTTCTGTGAGAGTTGGTCCAGTGTCTGAAAGGTCAGGTTGATTGAGTTGGCTGATTGACTGAGTTGGTCTGCCTGATTGAGTTGGTCTACCTGACTGAATTGGTCTGCCTGAGATGGTCTACCTGATTGAGTTGGTCTGCCTGATTGAGTTGGTCTACCTGACCGAGTTAGTCTATCTGACCGAGTTGGTCTGCCTGACTGATTTGGTCTGCCTGAGATGGTCTACCTGACCGAGTTGGTCTACCTGACTGAGTTGGTCTGCCTGATTGAATTGGTCTGCATGACCAAGTTGGTCTCCATGACCAAGTTGGGCTGCTTGGTCTGCCTGACCGAGTTGGTCTGCCTGACCGAGTTGGTCTGCCTGACCGAGTTGGTCTACCTGACCGAGTTGGTCTACCTGACTGAGTTGGTCTGCCTGACTGACTTGGTCTATGTGACTGAGTTGGTCTACGTGACTGAGTTGGTCTACTTACGTGCGTGTGACATGCAGGCAGACATTTCTCAGTCAGAGCTGTGCACTGCTTCAGTTGATGACTTGGATGGACTCATTCACCAGTATAACTCGGTATTGCGCGGCTTGTTGGAAAAACATGCTCCCGTAAGGCAGAAGATGATCATGGTGCAACCCGACATGAAATGGTACAACAAAGAGTTACGCAAGGAGGTACAGACACGTCGGAAATATGAACTATGTGGACTTGAAATTCATCGTCAGATCGATACTATTCCAACAAGGTTGTTGATGCTGGATCAAACCAAAAGAAACTTTACAGGATTGTGCAAACATTGATGCACATTCGGGTGGACCCGCCACTGCCAAAGACTGACAACGCATGCCTCTCCAGAAGCTCTGGCTGAAGTTTTCCGAAATTGCTTCCAAGAGAAAACTGTAAGCATTCACCGAGCGGGAGCACAATTTGATGCCCAGATCACTACTTCTGAACACGATGGAAGTCATCCATTGGACAGGCTGTAGCCAGCCTCTGAGGATGAGGTCAGAAACATAATTACAAAGTAATGATGATGAGTTGATTACAATGATAATATAATCGATTACAATTACGATTACTATGAAGATGTACGATTACGAGTACGATTACTCAGAAAACATGTAATTGATTACGATTACGATTACTTTAACATGTAATCATGATTACAATCATGATTACTTTAAAGAATATTCAAATCCTGTTTCTACCATGTTTGTGACCTTCTTTGAATTCAGACCTGATTATTGCTAATCAGGTTTTGTTATTATTTATTGACATCAAAAAAATTGTTGGAATTGAAATGAGCTGCATTTCTTAGGTCTGAAGCATTTATAGTAAAACGTCAAGTTGCCCTGTTGAACTGCTGGTTTAGTGGTCCTAGCTCCAGTCCCAGATATTGTACATACAATGACTGAGCCATTGGTGAAACAATGTGAAAAAATCAGTGGGATAATAAGATTATAAATTCATGGCTTCAGATAAAACTGCTCATAGAAAGAATGTCAGAGTAGCAAGCCAATTACTTCTCTGTGTTGTGTTGGGGTGGCAAGCCAGCTATGGCTTCCACACATGCACGCACACACGCACAAATACGGCTTCATAATCAAATACAAATATCTTGCATTTTAGAATTTCAAATATCCTCTTTTTAAATTTTCAAATACACATGATCAAATAAGTTACACTAATAAAATTTCAAATTCAGAGGGTCAGAATCAAATATGCTATATATCAGATAGGTCAAACACAGAATACAATAGTGAACTTAGACAGGTTTACCCTTAGATATAATAGACAGGGATTTAGCAGCTAACCAGCCAGTCAGGACCTAGGAACCATGACCAGTCATTCACACCGTACTAACAGTGCAAACAGTACAGGTGGCATGGCATGGCATCTAAAATTACAAAGCAACCTGGTAGGGGAGGCTTATTTACTGCAGTGCAGCCTGTCACTATAATAACTTTGTACTATTACAATAAGCAGGAGATGTGGCTTCTCTGGGGAGAGAAGGTATTAACTAGTGAAATCTACCTGAATTTTTATGCAACTGAAATGCTCAATTATAATAGAAAATTAATAGCCCCATTACTATTACATTTATTAGAACACTTCTGGTATAGCCATTTCTATCTGTCTAATCTATCTGCTTGCATTGTAAGTATGAAAAAAAATTGTAATCATGATATAAGTAATCATGATTACGATTACTTTGGCAATGTAATCGAGTATGATTACTATTACTTGGCTTTTGTGATCAATGTAATCGAGTACGATTACTCAAAAAGTTGCCCATGATTACAATGAGTACGATTACGGAGTACGATTACCCCATCTCTGCATTACATCATCTGCTCCTCGATCCTGCACTCTCGATCCTCTGCCGACATGGATGCTGAAGAATTGCGTTGACGCACTTGTTCCTGTCATTACCAGGATTGTGAACATCTTGCTGGCCATAGGAGATGTGTCAGCTAATTTGAAGGCAGCACTTGTGACTCTGGTTCTTAAGAAGCAGTCCCTGGATACCGAATGTCTTGCAAGTTACCGACCGATATCTAATCTCAGTTTCCTGTCCAAAGTAATTGAGAAGGTGGTATCGTCACGTATGTCACGTCACATGGCACAGCATAACCTATTTGAAGTGAATCAGTCAGCATACAGAAAGGGCCACTGTATAGAGACTGCACTGCTGAGAATCCAGAACGATTTACTCTTATCTGCGGATAATCGGTGTGTCTCGTGTCTAGTCCTCCTTGACTTGTCTGCTGCCTTTGACATGATTGACCACCACTTGTGTCACGTCTGTCTAAGAAGATCGGCCTTTCAGGCTCAGCACTAAAATGATTTACCTCGTATCTTGAAAACAGGAAATAAGCTATTAAAATTGGAGAAGCCATCTCGAACATATCCGTGCAGACATGCGGTGTCCCCCAAGGGTCAGTCTTGGGAACTTCACTGTGCACTGGGTTGCAAAATCCAACAACATGGCTTGGATTTTCATATATACACTGACGATACGCAGCTTTACAAAACATTCAAGATCCCCGACACATCTGCTGCCATATCTTGGCTAGAAATATGCATTGCTGACATCAGCAGTTGGATAACAGCAAACAAACTTCAATTAAATGGTGATAAAACTGAAGTTCTGTTCACGGGATCAGAGGCGCTGCGCCGAAAGATACCTAAAACAACAAAGATCAACGTTGGAGACGCCCAAGTGACTCTCAGTACATGTGTCAGAAATCTGGGGTTATGTTTGATGCTGGACTTACAATGGATCAACAAGTCAGTGCCATCTGTAGATCTTCTGGTCTGCAAATCCGAAATGTGGGTAAAATCATCAAATTTCTTATGCCAGGAGCTGCCGAACAAATCATCCATTCATTTATAACGTCCAGACTGGATAGTTGTAATTCGCTGCTGTTCGGAATTAACAAGTGTCAGCTATGTAGACTGCAGTGCATTCAGAACATGACTGCTCGTCTAATCACACAAACAAGGAAACACAAGCACGTAATACCAGTCCAGAAATCTCTCCATTGGCTTCCCATCTAAGAAAGAATTACGTTTAAAATTCTCCTGATCACCTTCAAGGCATTCCACGGACTTGTACCACAATACATTTCCGAGCTTCTTGTAGAATATCAGCCCACATGCCTCAAGTCTTTCGGACTGTGCATTCTCCAAAGCGGCCCCTGTACTTTGGAACAATCTGCCACAGTCAGTCAGACAGTATGACACTATTGCGTCGTTTAAGATGGCGTTGAAGACACACCTTTTTAAAATCGCTATCACTACCTAAATGAGTGGCATATAATTGGGAACTTTTTTGTAAAGTGCTTTGGACAGAACTAAGGTCTGGATTCAGAGCTATATAAGACTTTATTATTATTATTACCTGACCGACCTTTTGGTTTGTCTGATTGAAGCTGTAGGTGAGGCAAGGCAATTAGGTGGAAACCTTTAAATTGGCTCTGTCCTCATTCATTCGTTGTTGTTTGCAGATAGAGTTAAGAAGACAGTCATGTCAGATGGTAGCAGGAGGCACAACCCACATTTGATTAGCGGTGAGTGAGTGACATGGGAAGTCCAACCTCCCGACGCTCCCGTCTACAACCTTGGGTCTCCGTGCTACTTCTGCTCTATGTCTCTCTTTACTCCTACTTTATATATTTCCATACTCCTCCTGCTCTGTGTCTCCATGCTACTCCTGCTCTGTCTCCATGCTACTCCTGCTCTATGTCTCCATGCAACTCCTGCTCTGTCTCTCCATGCTACTCCTGCTCTATGTCTCTCCATGCTACTCATGCTCTGTGTCTCTCTGTGCTTCTGTTCTGTGTCTCTCCATGCTACTCCTGCTCTGTGTCTCTCCATGCTACTCCTGCTCTATGTCACTCCATGCTACTCCTGCTCTATGTCTCTCCATGCTACTCCTGCTCTGTGTCTCTCCATTCTACTCCTGCTCGGTGTCTCTCTGTGCTTCTCCTGCTCTGTGTCTCTCCATGCTACTCCTGTTCTGTGTCTCTCCATGCTACTCCTGCTCTGTGTCTCTCCATTCTACTCCTGCTCTATGTCTCTCCATGCTACTCCTGCTCTGTGTCTCTCCATTCTACTCCTGCTCGGTGTCTCTCTGTTCTTCTCCTGCTCTGTGTCTCTCCGTGCTACTCCTGTTCTGTGTCTCTCCATGCTACTCCTGCTCTATGTCACTCCATGCTACTCCTGCTCTATGTCTCTCCATGCTACTCCTGCTCTGTGTCTCTCCATTCTACTCCTGCTCGGTGTCCCTCTGTGCTTCTCCTGCTCTGTGTCTCTCCATGCTACTCCTGTTCTGCTCTATGTCTCTCCATGCTACTCCTGCTCTATGTCTCTGTGCTTCTCTTGCTCTGTGTCTCTCCATGCTACTCCTGCTCTGTGTCTCTCTGTGCTTCTCCTGCTCTGTGTCTCTCCGTGCTACTCCTGCTCTGTGTCTCTCCGTGCTACTCCTGCTCTGTGTCTCTCCATGCTACTCCTGCTCGGTGTCTCTCTGTGCTTCTCCTGATATGTGTCTCTCTATGCTACTCCTGTTCTGTGTCTCTCCATGCTACTCCTGCTCTATGTCTCTCCATGCTACTCCTGCTCTATGTCTCTGTGCTTCTCTTGCTCTGTGTCTCTCCGTGCTACTCCTGCTCTATGTCTCTCTGTGCTTCTCCTGCTCTGTGTCTCTCCGTGCTACTCCTGCTCTATGTCTCTCCATGCTACTCCTGCTCTGTGTCTCTCCATGCTACTCCTGCTCTGTGTCTCTGTGCTTCTCCTGCTCTGTGTCTCTCCATGCTACTCCTGCTCTGTGTCTCTGTGCTTCTCCTGCTCTGTGTCTCTCCGTGCTACTCCTGCTCTATGTCTCTCCATGCTACTCCTGCTCTGTGTCTCTCCATGCTACTCCTGCTCTGTGTCTCTGTGCTTCTCCTGCTCTGTGTCTCTCCATGCTACTCCTGCTCTGTGTCTCTGTGCTTCTCTTGCTCTGTGTCTCTCCATGCTACTCCTGCTCTGTGTCTCTGTGCTACTCCTGTTCTGTGTCTCTCCGTGCTACTCCTGCTCTGTGTCTCTGTGCTTCTCCTGCTCTGTGTCTCTCCATGCTACTCCTGCTCTGTGTCTCTGTGCTTCTCCTGCTCTGTGTCTCTCCATGCTACTCCTGCTCTGTGTCTCTGTGCTTCTCTTGCTCTGTGTCTCTCCATGCTACTCCTGCTCTGTGTCTCTGTGCTACTCCTGTTCTGTGTCTCTCCATGCTACTCCTGCTCTATGTCTCTCCATGCTACTCCTGCTCTATGTCTCTGTGCTTCTCTTGCTCTGTGTCTCTCCGTGCTACTCCTGCTCTATGTCTCTGTGCTTCTCTTGCTCTGTGTCTCTCCGTGCTACTCCTGCTCTATGTCTCTCTGTGCTTCTCCTGCTCTGTGTCTCTCCGTGCTACTCCTGCTCTGTGTCTCTCCGTGCTACTCCTGCTCTGTGTCTCTCCATGCTACTCCTGCTCTGTGTCTCTCCATGCTACTCCTGCTCTGTGTCTCTCCATGCTACTCCTGCTCTGTGTCTCTGTGCTTCTCCTGCTCTGTGTCTCTCCATGCTACTCCTGCTCTGTGTCTCTGTGCTTCTCCTGCTCTGTGTCTCTCCATGCTACTCCTGCTCTATGTCTATAGGTTGCCTATTGTTACCCAGTATATAATTTCTTGATTTTTTAGGCTTTGAAGTAACAATATTAACAGTCGAGAATTAACTGTTAGTTTTGTAGCTTACATTTGCATTATCTGTTTGCAGCTGTTTCATTGTTTTGTTGGTGGCCGCCATGGATTTGCTGCTGCATTTTATCAGCATTCTTGACAGGTAGGCCATTGTACAGTAATATACACGCTCTAGCTATGTACTCTTGTTGACAGGTAGGCCATTGTACAGTAATATACACGCTCTAGCTATGTACTCTTGTTGACAGGTGTGTGTTGACAAGTTGGCGTGTGTGTGAGCATGAATGCGCGTGTGTGTGTGTGTGCATGTATGTGTGTGACACTTGTATATGTGTGTGGTGTGCGTGCGAGCGCATGCATGCGTGCATGTGTGTGTGCATATACTTGCATTGTGCATGGGTGTGTCATACATACATGTGTGTTAAGATCTGACCAGGTGGCAGTAAGCCCATCAGTTCTATCATACAATGTGTTACTTGTATGTACAGTTCCGCTGGCAGACACCCATGTGATGATGACAAACAGTGAGAAAGAACCACAAAGTGGTGGTTACATCCTCTCCCCTGGCTTCCCACAGTTCATATCTTTGGGCAACTTCTCTCGCATTGTCAAGCCGGTCACTCTACGACTGACCGCATGTCGCAGGTGTAGAATCAAACTCGTCTTCCGCAAACTGTCACTGCCGTACTGCCATTACCCAGACAGTCATCTGCTGGCAATACAAACGATCCATCACTGTGCTAGAAAGTAAGTGATTTATTACAGAGAAACTACTTTTGATCAGTTGTAACATTTGGTGGTATAGTGTTTATGAAATGGTGTGGTAATTAATGCAGCTTTCAAAACGTGTGTGGCAAAAACACAGAAAAAAGTACTTAGACATTTGTACCCAAAGAATATCTACCAATATTTCAGGGTTTCACGGCAAAACATGATATATCCATTTTGTCCATGTTGAAAAAAACTCACTTTTCTGTTTCATCCTCAAAGTTCAAATAAAAATGTGTATATGAAGTTGGAATATATTAAGAAATCAAAGTGAGTGGTAACGATTAATGAAGGCTGAAATGGTTTTATACAATTTGTGATATTAAATGATATTATTATCAAATTGCAGTATATCTGTGTCTTTTTTGTCAAAACGTGACATATCCTTACAGTGTGTGCTATTAGTACACGTAGTGGCATCTGCAGCAAAGCAATTCGTTGAAATGGATATATCATGTTTTGGGAAAGAAGGTGGATGGCATTTATTGCATTTCGCAAACGCTCTTGATGATTCATTTTTATGGGGATTTGTTGCATTTGGATATTATAAGTTATAATATTATATTAGCTGTTGTCTCTAGTTAGACAAAATCTCAGAAATGGCATTTAAATTATCAATTTTGATTTCCCAAATAGGTAAAATATTCCAAGATTGACACATTTATTGTGAAAAACCTTTATTGTAAAAACTCATTTTGAGATATCCAAATACATACCCATAATTACCTAATAAGTTTAATGTAATGCCTTCAGGATGTTGCACATGCATAGATGTATTATGCATTGGACATTTAAAACATACCCCTATCCCGTGGAATTTATCTCCAGAATGGTAATATGCTGGTAATGTGTTGAGTATTTCCCCAGATGTTGAAATGAGTCATCAAACTGACTTTCCATCCGTGTATTTCGGTTGCATGCTTCGTAGGAATGAAAACATACACAAATAGAAATAATTAATATCAAATGACAACAATACATTTATCAAAATCACAGCTATGCATCATATAATAATTGGACTATTGGTACAACAAGTAACATGTCTGACATTGTTTTATAAGATCACTTCCTCTCGCCATCACAACAAAACACTGTGCCAGCTGAATAAGGCCCAGGCTCTACTTCCTGTGCCAGCTGAATAAGGCCCAGGCTCTACTTCCTGTGCCAGCTGAATAAGGCCCAGGCTCTACTTCCTGTGCCAGCTGAAGAAGGCCCATGCTCTTCTTCCTGTGCCAGCTGAAGAAGGCCCATGCAGGCTCTACTTCCAGTGCCAGTTGAAGAAAGCCCAGGTTCTACTTCCTGTGCCAGCTGAATAAGGCCCAGGCTCTTCTTCCTGTGCCAGCTGAAGAAGGCCCAGGCTCTACTTCCTGTGCCAGCTGAATAAAGCCCAGGCTCTACTTCCTGTGCCAGCTGAAGAAGGCCCAAGCTCTACTTCCTGTGCCAGCTAAAGAAGGCCCAGGCTCTTCTTCCTGTGCCAGCTGAAGAAGGCCCAGGCTCTACTTCCTGTGCCAGCTGAAGAAGGCCCAGGCTCTACTTCCTGTGCCAGCTGAATAAGGCCCAGGCTCTACTTCCTGTGTCAGCTGAAGAAGGCCCAGGCTCTACTTCTGTGCCAGCTGAAGAAGGCCCAGGCTCTACTTCCTGTGCCAGCTGAAGAAAGCCCAGGCTCTACTTCCTGTGCCAGCTGAAGCAGGCCCAGGCTCTACTTCCTGTGCCAGCTGAAGAAGGCCCATGCTCTAACTTCCTGTGCCAGCTGAAGAAGGCCCAAGCTCTACTTCCTGTGCCAGCTGAAGAAGGCCAAGGCTCTATTTCCTGTGCCAGCTGAAGAAGGCCCAAGCTCTACTTCCTGTGCCAGCTGAAGCAGGCCCAGGCTCTACTTCCTGTGCCAGCTGAAGAAGGCCCAACTCTACTTCCTGTGCCAGCTGAAGAAGGCCAAGGCTCTACTTCCTGTGCCAGCTGAAGAAGGCCCAAGCTCTACTTCCCGTGCCAGCTGAAGAAGGCCAAGGCACTACTTCCTGTGCCAGCTGAAGAAGGTCCAAGCTCTACTTCCTGTGCCAGCTGAAGCAGGCCCAGGCTCTACTTCCTGTGCCAGCTGAAGAAGGCCCAAGCTCTACTTCCTGTGCCAGCTGAAGAAGGCCAAGGCTCTACTTCCTGTGCCAGCTGAAGAAGGCCAAGGCTCTACTTCCTGTGCCAGCTGAAGAAGGCCCAAGCTCTACTTCCTGTGCCAGCTGAAGCAGGCCCAGGCTCTACTTCCTGTGCCAGCTGAAGAAGGCCCAGGCTCTACTTCCTGTGCCAGCTGAAGAAGGCCCAGGCTCTACTTCCTGAGCCAGCTGAAGAAGTTTGGGCTGAGAAGAGAAATTCTTCTTCAGTTCTACTGCTCAGCTGTTGAGACTGTACTTACATGTGTGGTTCACAAATATCAACCAGTGTCAAAAGATCAGGCTAGACAGAGTGGTAAAAACAGCATCGAAGATCGTCGCCAGTGAACTTACCTCTCTGTCAGCTATATACAGTGAAGGAACCAGGAAGAGAGCCAACAAAATTATTACACACCCTGCCCGCCATCTATTCGAAAAACTCCCTTAAGGCAGGCGATTCAGAAACTTCCATGCGAAGATAAATCTTTCCGAGACAGTTTCTTTCCCTGTGCCATGGCTGCCTTAACGGGTATTAAATATAGTGTTTAGTGATAGATAGACACAATGGAATGTTAATTTTGTGAGATGTGTTTTGTACGTCTTTTATGTGTTAGTTTTAGCTTAACCTCTCAATTTTAATGGATATTTTAAATATTTTTAGACAATTTTAGGCTTAATTATTTTTCACTATTTTTCAGTATATTTATTTATCTTTTATTATATGTTCGTGGTATGTTTGATATGACTGCATGTTTTAACACCAAGTCACATTCCTAATTTACATGTATTTTATGTCAATAATGGCAATAAAGTATCAGTACTGTACTGTACTGTACTGTAGTTTGATTTTCTATGGACATACAACATTCCGAGGCCATTGAGTGATCGTTCTCTCATTGTTGGCCGAGTCCACAATTTGAGGCATCACAGAGCAAAAAAGGACCGCTTGCAAGCAACACTTCCAACTGGTGTAGTGAGGAAGATGTTTACGATCTTGCTGAAGACGGCAAATGTTTGACCACACGCTGAAATCAGTTCACGTGGAGACGATGGTCATGAAACTTGAGAGTCATAGTACTTCTTTCGCCACTTTGCCATTTTCACAGGAAGCTCGTTTTGTTCAGCCGAATGAGGTACCTGCTGTAGTATTCAGTTAGTCCTGTGTCATCTAGTTTCTGTAGGTTGGTTGGCAGGAAGTCTTGAGCTGCAGTGAGTCCATGGTGGTCGCTCGAAAGTTGTTCAGCCAAATCGTCAAGGACATGATCAATAAATGGGTGAAATATAGGTAAAATATATTGATGCAACAGTAATCAACTGTTGATTGATCCGTGTCTCCAGCATTGGCGCGATGGCACTGAAGCTGTGCTGTTCTGGGTTTACGAATCTCAATACCTGTAGAGTTGGTCAACAGCCCAACACAGCGCCATATTCATCCCACCTTGATGGGATGGTCCTGCAGTCCCAGATGCATTTACTCGTAAATGAACTAATAGTACAAAGATTAAACTTGCAAATGTCATTATTGTGCATCGTATGTAATTTTTTATTATTTAAATCTGAGAGTGATTAGATGCAAAAAAAATTCCTTCGTCTGTACGCATCTGCGATCTTGTTCAGGGGAAGATCTAACAGGACGAAATTGCCCTTTTAAGAAAAGGTGCCTTTTTTGATATAAGGAAAAGAGCACTCAGTGGCAGTATTGCTGTGCTTGAAGGAACTACCCACACCCTTCACTCTGTCCCTTATCCACATCTCAAGCCTGGGCATGGTCGTTTTCAGGCATGGAATCAGGGTTTTGGGAGATATAGTGTGGGGTAGTTTCTGAAAATAAGGCACTTTGACCAATAAGTGGGCATGGAATCATAAAAACAGCAGTGACATTAGTAATACAGGCTAGACAAAATGGGCACTTTTAACAGCCCTGGTTGTCAAGCAAGTCCTGTGATGAGAGTTTGAGTCATTGCCAATTTTTTCTGCCAAAAAAGGTTAAGAACCAATGGAATAATTAGTGAACTTTGAGAGATGCATCAGAGTATAAGAATGTGTCTATTAACACTGAACTAGACTTGGCAGTGGTTGGCCATTTCAAATATGTTTGTAGCATAAACAGGTGGTCTTGTGTCTTGCCAGCAGTTGAATGTATTGATTTGCTTTCAGATGCAGTTATTTCTACATACAAGAGCCACACTACGAGAAGACGACACGACACATCATGAGAGACTCCTACACCACTTCCTCTCGCAGTGTCCTTCTTCTCTTCTGCAAGGGCAGCTATACCAACAACATCACATTCAAAATTCAATACAGCCTTGAAGGTGAGTACAGCTGCTGCTGCTGCTGCTGCTGCTGCTGTTGTTGTTGTTGTTTTGTAATAAGTAATAACAGGTGGCCCATTTTGCAATAAGTAATAACAGGAGGCCCATTTTGTAATAAATGGAGGTATTTTATGTAATAACAGTAGGCTAATTTTGTAGTAACAGGAGGCCCCTCTTCTAAAAAACTTATACATACATTTTGCAATAACAGGAAGCCCAATTTGTAATAATCCCAGCTTTTCACAGGTACACATTTTGTAATAACCTTAAATAGCCATCAAATAATGCTGAGAGAAAGAACCTGAAGGGGATGATAAAGAGAATGAACAGGAGGATACTGTGTGATACACCAGAGGTCCTTATACTGTGTGATACACCAGAGGTCCTTATACTGTGTGATACACCATAGGTCCTTATACTGTGTGATACACCAGAGGTCCTTATAATGTGTAGTACATCAGAGGTCCTTATACTGTGTGGTACATCAGAGGTCCTTGTACTGTTTGGTACACCAGAGGTCCTTATACTGTGTGGTACATCAGAGGTCCTTGTACTGTTTGGTACACCAGAGGTCCTTATACTGTGTGGTACATCAGAGGTCCTTGTACTGTTTGGTACACCAGAGGTCCTTATACTGTGTGGTACATCACAGGTCCTTGTATTTTGTGGTACACCAGAGGTCTTTGTATTGTGTGATACACCAGAGGTCCTTGTACTGTGTGGTACATCAGTGGGTCCTTGTACTGTGTGGTACATCAGTGGGTCCTTGTACTGTGTGGTACATCAGTGGGTCCTTGTACTGTGTGGTACATCAGTGGGTCCTTGTACTGTGTGGAACTGCAGTGGGTGTTTGCAGTATGATGTATACTAATGGATTCTTTGTGGTTTTCATTCAGCCTGGCCAATTGTGCATCTTGTGTATTGTATGTTTGTTTTATATACACGTCACTATTATTGTGCACTATGTCTTCAGACAAAACATTCACACTACCTAAAGATTCCAATGGCACGTTGCACAGCCCTAACTATCCTGGGCCATATGCGCTAAACGGAGACATCTACACATATGAGATTCACAGTCCTGGCAAATACATTCGAATCATATTTGATGGCTGGGATCTCTCCTTGTGGACCACCATTGAGGTAGGTGGATCTGTCAGGTAGAGCACTATTGAGGTAGGTGGATCTGTTAGGTAAAAAAGTAAAGGTAAGTTCTTATATAGGGCAGTATCCAGTCCTCAGGACTGCTCAAAGCACTTTACACTCCCTGGCAGACCTGTTCAATCGAACACCATCTTGACTTCTCTGGGAAGCATTCAGCCATGTTGCAATTAATGCACAAAGACTAATCGTACACAAATATCCACCACAGTCTATAGCCAGGTACTCATTCATACAGCTGAGTGAACTGAAGCAATGTAGAGTAAACGAACTTGCCCAAGGTGCAACACCATCGCACAGGATTCGAACCCGGGTACTCAGTGGAGAGTCCAGAGCTCTTATCGCTGTGCTACTGCATTCCAGAGGTAGAGCACTATTGAGGTACGTACATCTGTCAAGTAGAGCACCTTTGAGCAAGGTGGATCTGTCAGGTAGAGCACCATTAATGTAGGTGGATCTGTCAGGAAGCGCACCACTGAGGTAGGTAGATCGATTTGAAAATGATATATATGGCAATGACATTGTGTACAGCATTGTTAAATTATTAAAAAAACTGATTTTCCTGCTTTAATGCTGTTTCATGTATTAATTTGCATATTATTCATTGACCAGAAATATATTAGCAGATGAGAGTCACTATTAATTGTTCTCAGTTATCTAATTTTCTCATTTCTCTAGTGGACCGAGAGGACGGGGTTGACATAGGTTTGCTCAAAGCTTAGACCATTTCGTTCAGTTCCAATTGCCTCATTTCACTGAGCTGTATCAATGAATACCTGGCAATACGTAGTTATACATACGGCTTTCACACTACAATGGCTGGGTGGCTTCCAGAGCACTGAAAATAGTGTGAGCTTGAATGGACACAAAGTATACCAAGCAGTGACTGTTCAGGGCAGAGGGTGCTTCAAAAGAACATAAGGATACTAGTTTGTTTAATATTTTAATTGCTTAATGGTAATTAAAATGGGAAGTTTGTTTGCATTTTATTATTTTTGTATTGCACTGGAAAAGAAAAAGATGTTACATACCAATATTCTGACCTTAATTCACATTTTGCAATATATTACTAACCGTATATTAAATGTGGTGTTCCAACTACATGAATTTGTGAATTAATTGTTATTTGTTTTACAGCTGATTGTGTGATTTGTTTATTTTCACACAGATACGCTACATTCACAAGAACAAAAATAAGAGTTTGACTCGGCATGGCCAACAGCCAAGATTTATTGGCCTGTCATTTGAAGATTTAACGGTGGTCTTCTTAGCTGAGAGTCACAGCCATCCAAACTCTGTACTTCCATACCTCGGCTTCCACGCACACTATGAGTTTGTTGAAGGTGAGCTTTACTTGCAAGTAGACAAATAATAGAAATATTGAGTTTTCATTCAACTGAAAGTTTGGAAAGGGGAGTTCTGGTAACGTTCTTGTGATTAATAAGTCTCAAATCTGTGTTATTTCAATATCCGTGTAGACCATGGTAGTAACATTGGCATGCATGACTTAACATCTGTGGAAAGATATTGATATTGCATGCACACACACTATAGACTAATGCAGAGACTCGTCACCGAGTAATCTAGACGGAGTCGGCTGGGAGCCGGTAAGAATTTTGACTGACAGGTACAAACCCGTCAACTGTGTAATGACCCAAACTAGCCCTTTGTATACACAGGCTGTGTGACAGGCGCTGCACACGCGGAGCCTTTCTCTGATGTTGGCACAGACTTCACAGGGCAGTTCCAGGAAATACTCTACGCACCCGTGGCGTGTGTATAGTTTGTCGCAATATTCAAATGGATACTGTTTTAATGCCACAGCATAGATACAGTGTTAATTACTGCTGTTAGTCAAAAACTGGCATTACAAAGACTTGTGTTGTGTTGTGGGAAAGTTTCCGGTGTTTGAATTGCCAATAAACAAATCGCCGACCGTATTTTTACACCTTGTTAACGTTGCGTTAACTTCACCCACTAAAACAATTTTGTAACATTCGATTCAGTCAAATTGCGGCGGTGTCGTTTTAGCCAAGTTTACAGATGATTTCCTTATTTAGCATTCGCTAGCTGGCCCGTTATTCTCCGTATGCAAATATGAGTAATCAGAAGCGTTTGGGTTTTTGGCACCCAATATACTGAACGCACGTGCTTCATTATTTCCCTAAAGGGGTGTGGTTAATTGAAAGCATGTGACATTATCAACTGAAACAGCAATGTACCATTTTTCTTTTCGCCATGCCCCGCCATCGAAGAAATGTTGAAATGACATTACACAATTTTCGAATAAAAACCAAAAAAAATTACATTGACTGTCATCGTTCACCGGGAAGACGATGGCGTGGACCGAGTGGAGACTGCACCAGTGTTGTCGGTGATACCTCTGCCCGTGTCGTTGCGTTCATCGTCGTCGTCATCTCTGCCCGTGTCGTTGCGTTCATCGTCATTGTCATCTCTGCCCATGTCGTCGCGTTCATCGTCGTCGCCATCTCTGCCCGTGTCGTCGCGTTCACCATCGTCACCTCTGCCTGTGTCGTCGCGTTCGGCGTCATCATCTCTGCCCATGTCATCGCATTCATCTTTGTCATCTGTGCTCGTGTCGTCATGTTCGTTGTGTTCGTCGTCGTTATCTCTGTCCGTGTCCTTGCGTTCGGCATCGTTAGCATGTGGCCAATCCATAATTGAATTTTTCCTTGGCTGTTTCTTATGTTGCTGATATTGTTTGTCATGTTGCAGGCTCTTGTTGGCAACACATTGATAAATGTTATTCTACTGGTGACGCAGTGTTGTTTTTAATATGGTCACTATATATATATACATAAACCCGTCAGTTGGATGGGTAAAATTTCCGGGCACATGATGCATGCCACTGTCATGACGGGCAAAAATATTATCCTGCATTAGTCCGTGATGCACACATATTGACTATATTCAAATCTGATGTTGAACTGTTATGAATAGAGCTTTAAAATTAGATGTGGTAACATGTTCAATTCCTTTCAATTTAAAACGTTTAAATGTGTAAGGCATACTATATTGAATCAGGTTCCTTGGGATATAGTTACTATAGAAGTATATTATTTGACAAAATAACCATTTGCTAAGATGTTTCACATAAGCCAGATGCGATATAGCACAAGATACTTTTGGACAGGGTTTGCAGTTTCTTCCAAAGAGCAGTTTTTTCCATGGTTTTTTTCATATTTCTTCCATCCCAGAAGACATAGTTTCTTCCAGTTTCTTCTGGAAGATAATGTATGTAACTCAAAATAACCTTATTAAGCTAGTGATATTGATATAAAACATGTTTTTTAACATTGTAACTCCATTGCACAAAATAAATAAGACTTCTTCTTTTTTCATGCATATGTGGGCTATTTATGTACTGAGACTGTCACTTGTGTTGTATTCATTTAAGTGTGGGTAGAATACAGTTCTTTATAATATAATTAAGTGGGTTTAACGTGTCACTTATGGCTTCTTACTTCAGGCAGTCAGGTTTGTCTAGCTGTTCCCACATAGTAGAACAATCACTAAATGGCTTCAGTGTTTGTGTAACATCCACCAGACCTGACAGCCACCTACTTTAGTTAGCTACTTCCTGCTCATTGCATTGAGTTCATTCCTGATATGTTTATTTTATGATCATAATAAAAGAATGAGCTTTATAGAGTGAAATGTGTCTGTTTTACAGAGGAATCCTGGCCCGAGGTTCCATCAGTGGGTACGTAGCGACATCCACCTGCAGCCACACCAACATTCACATATACATTATACAGTCTCAGTTGTACATTATATCAAGCTAGCTTATGTTATACAGTCTCTGTTGTAAATGTCATCATGCCATTTTACATGATACAGTCTCTGAGTCTCTGTTGTACATGACATCATGCCATTTTACATGATACAGTCTCTGAGTCTCTGTTGTACATAACATCATACCATTTTACATGATACAGTCTCTGAGTCTCTGTTGTACTTGACATCATGCCATTTTACATGATACAGTCTCTGAGTCTCTGTTGTACATGACATCATGCCATTTTACATGATACAGTCTCTGGGTCTATGTTGTACATGACACCATGTCATTTTACATGATACAGTCTCTGAGTTTCTGTTGTACATGACATCATGCCATTTTACATGATACAGTCTCTGGGTCTATGTTGTACATGACACCATGTCATTTTACATGATACAGTCTCTGAGTCTCTGTTGTACATAACATCATACCATTTTACATGATACAGTCTCTGTGTCTCTGTTGTACATGACACCATGTCATTTTACATGATACAGTCTCTGAGTCTCTGTTGTACATGACATCATGCCATTTTACATGATACAGTCTCTGGGTCTATGTTGTACATGACACCATGTCATTTTACATGATACAGTCTCTGGGTCTCTGTTGTACATGACATCATGCCATTTTACATGACACAGTCTCTGAGTCTCTGTTGTACATGACACCATGCCATTTGACATGATACAGTCTCTGAGTCTCTGTTGTACATGGCATCATGCAATTTACATGATACAGTCTCTGAGTCTCTGCTGTACGTGACATCATGCCATTTTACATGATACAGTCTCTGGGTCTCTGTTGTACATGACATCATGTCATTTTACATGATACAGTCTCTGGGTCTCTGTTGTACATGACATCATGCAATTTACATGATACAGTCTCTGTGTCTCTGTTGTACATGACATCATGCCATTTTACATGATACAGTCTCTGGGTCTCTGTTGTACATGACACCATGTCATTTTACATGATACAGTCTCTGGGTCTCTGTTGTACATGACACCATGTCATTTTACATGATACAGTCTCTGGGTCTCTGTTGTACATGACATCATGCCATTTTACATGACACAGTCTCTGAGTCTCTGTTGTACATGACACCATGCCATTTGACATGATACAGTCTCTGAGTCTCTGTTGTACATGGCATCATGCAATTTACATGATACAGTCTCTGAGTCTCTGTTGTACGTAACATCATGCCATTTTACATGATACAGTCTCTGGGTCTCTGTTGTACAATGCATCATGTCATTTTACACGATACAGTCTCTGGGTCTCTGTTGTACATGACATCATGCCATTTTATATGATACAGTCTCTGGGTCTCTGTTGTACATGACATCATGCAATTTACATGATACAGTCTCTGAGTCTCTGTTGTACATGACATCATGCCATTTTATATGATACAGTCTCTGGGTCTCTGTTGTACATGACACCATGTCATTTTACATGATACAGTCTCTGGGTCTCTGTTGTACATGACATCATGCCATTTTACATGACACTGTCTCTGAGTCTCTGTTGTACATGACACCATGCCATTTGACATGATACAGTCTCTGAGTCTCTGTTGTACATGGCATCATACAATTTACATGATACAGTCTCTGAGTCTCTGTTGTACGTGACATCATGCCATTTTACATGATACAGTCTCTGGGTCTCTGTTGTACATGGCATCATGCAATTGACATGATACAGTCTCTGAGTCTCTGTTGTACGTGACATCATGCCATTTTACATGATACAGTCTCTGTGTCTCTGTTGTACATGACATCATGTCATTTTACACGATACAGTCTCTGGGTCTCTGTTGTATATGACATGCCATTTTATATGATACAGTCTCTGGGTCTCTGTTGTACATGACATCATGCCATTTTACATGATACAGTCTCTGGGTCTATGTTGTATATGACATCATGTCATTTTACATGATACTGTCTCTGGGTCTATGTTGTACATGACATCATGCCACTTTACATGATACAGTCTCTGAGTCTTTGTTGTACATGACATCATGCCATTTTACATGATACAGTCTCAGAGTCTCTGTTGTACATGACATCATGCCATTTTACATGATACAGTCTCTGAGTCTCTGTTGTACTTGACATCATGCCATTTTACATGATACAGTCTCTGAGTCTCTGTTGTACATGACATCATGCCATTTTACATGATCCAGTCTCTGAGTCTCTGTTTTACATGACATCATGCCATTTTACATGATACAGTCTCTGAGTCTCTGTTCTACATGACATCATGCCATTTTACATGATACAGTCCCAGTTGTACATTATATGAAGCCAGTTGTATACGATATACTGTCTCAATTGTACATGACATCAAGCCAATTGGCAAATATGGCACTGCACCAGTTGTACGTGCCACTGTGTCAGTTCATAACACTGTATCATTTGTACATGACATTGTGTCATGTGTTCATGGCACTGTATATTTAGGGAAGGGAATGTATTTTGGGATGCAGTTGGAGATTTCTATAGAGCCTGAAGGTGGTTTTTGTGGGGAGCCTCAAAGGGGGATGCAATTGGAGGTTTTTCAAGGTGTTTTTTTTAGGAGCCTCAGGTGTGCTGTTGGAGGATTTCAGAGAGTCTCAGGGTGGTTTTTTGGGGGAACCTTCAGGGTATAATTATAGGTTTTGGTTAGAATAAGCCCTTTGAATATTCACCACGTTCTGATGCCAATTTATTACATATATTTTAAAATACTTCCATTTCAGTAATGAAGTGTTTTTGTTATTCAACTGAATGTTTAAAGCAGTATATTTGATCTACAGTGGGCAGTGAGTATTTCCACCTAATTAAAGGGGATTACTTTGAGTCGCCCAGCTGCTTGCCAGGGCAGAGCATTGACAGTTTGTGGGTGATTGGATCACCAACTGAAGTCGGTGTGTCACAGGTCCTTGTCAACTTTGAAGAACATCACGGTAAGATCACTTTTATTATTGTTTTGTTATTTTCTAAATTAGAATTAAATTACACACACACACACACACACACACACACACACACACACACACACACACACACACACACACACACACACACACACACACCACACACTACACACACCACATACACACACACACCACACACCACACACACACACCACACCACACACACAAACACAAACACACACCACACACACACATACACACACACACACACACACACACACACACACCACATACCACACACACACACCACACACACACACACACACACACACACACACACCACAAACCACACACACACACCATACACACACACACACACCACACATACATACACCATACATACACATCACACACCCATACATGTACACACACACACACCATATACCAAACACACCACACACCACACACACACACCATACATACATACCCATACACACATCCATACTCACACACACACACCACACACACACACACCACACACACACACATACACACCACACACACATTCACCATACACCACACACACCACACACACATGCATGCAAGCACACACGCACGCACACATACATACAACACCTGTAGGATGCATAGCCCTCACCCTGTTTTAGCACATGGATATGACAGAGGCCCTGTTTTAGAGAGTGGGCATGACTGAGGCCCCGCCTTATAGAGTGAACGTGACTGTGGCCCTGTTTTAGCAAGTTCCTGAGACTACACATGACTGAGGCCCTGTTTAGCAAGTGGACATGCCTAAGACTACATATGGTTGAGGCCCTGTTTTAGTAAGTGGACATGACTCAGGCCCTGTTTTAGCAAGTGGACATGACTGAGGCCCTGTTTTACCAAGTGGACATGATTGAGGCCTTGTTTTATTGAGTTGACATGACTGAGATTACACATGACAAAGGCCATGTTTTAGTGGGAAGGCCTAAAATTACACATGATTGAAGCTGTCTTAGCAAGTGGAAATGCTAACTGAAGCTCTGTTTTAGCAAGTAGACATTTTGTAAAAGCCATACCAGATCAGACATTTTTGTGTCAAGAACATGATAGATACCTGATGATACAAACAGGGTGGTGGAAGAGAACATTTTGTGGAGTCTTGTTTGGGCAGCAAAAGGGTGATTGACGTTATTGTGACTACAAATTGACCCATGTAAGATCCTGGTTGGTTGTTTCAGTGCTGCGCTGGCACTTGGAGATTCGGCAGGGCGTGACGTCAGAGGGACAACTGCTGTACAATAGCGATAGCCGTCCAAAACAAAGAACTTCAAGTGTGGTCAGTCCATCTGGCTTGTACATCCGTCTCAAGTATGACTGTCAGATATCAACATCATTCAAAGCCACGTTTGCCTACTTTGCCCAGCCCAATTACAACAGTGAGTTCTTGTTTTCTAAAACAAACTTACGTCTGTGTTTGTGTGTGGTTGGGGAGGCAGAGTGTCACAATATTTAGATGTTTATAAAATAGGTATTTGAAACCTTTAATGCCTAGGGCATGTTTGTAATTTCTAGTAAACACAGTCTAAAGCCACACACAAAATATGCAGATTCATTCATAAATTGCAATGCTTCTTTGACAAACAAAATGACACTAAAGTTGTTGAACTTGGAGAGCTCCTTTGTGTGCACCAGTGATCAAGTCTGTCTGGTAATCGAGTAGTCTGGCCAAGACGTGTTGCTGTCTGGTGATCGAGGAGTCTGGTCAAGACGTGTTGCTGTCTGGTGATCGAATAGTCTGACCAAGACATGTTGCTGTCTGGTGATCGAATAGTCTGACCAAGACGTGTTGCTGTCTGGTGATCGAATAGTCTGACCAAGACGTGTTACTGTCTGGTGATCGAATAGTCTGACCAAGACGTGTTACTGTCTGGTGATCGAATAGTCTGACCAAGACGTGTTGCTGTCTGGTGATCGAATAGTCTGACCAAGACATGTTGCTGTCTGGTGATCGAGTAGTCTGGTCAAGACATGTTACTGTCTGGTGATTCTGTTAAACAGTCATCCACGAATATAGTTGTGATCACTTGAGCTCAGTCCTTTGTCTTTGTCAACTGTCACCTCAGTTGTGATCATTTGAGTTCAGTCCTCAGTATTGTGTCAACTGCCATCTCAGTTGTAATCACTTGAGCTCAGTCCTCAGTCTTGTATCAATTGTCAACTCAGTTATGATCACTTGAGCTCAGTCTTGTGTCAACTGTCACCTCAGTTGTGATCATTTGAGCTCAGTCTTGTATCAACTGTCACCTCAGTTGTGATCACTTGATCTCAGTCTTCAGTCTTGTGTCAACTGTCACCTCAGTTATGATCACTTGAGCTCAGTCCTCAGTCTTGTATCAACCATCATCTCAGTTGTGATCACTTGAGCTCAGTCCTCAGTCTTGTGTCCACTGTCACCTCAGTTGTGATCACTTGAGCTCAGTCCTCAGTCTTGTATCAACTGTCACCCAGTTGTGATCACTTGAGCACAGTCTTGTGTCAATTGTCACCTCAGTTGTGATCACTTGAGCTCAGTCCTCAGTCTTATATAAACCATCATCTCAGTTGTGATAAATTGAGCTCAGTCATTACCTGGCAGTCTTGTATTAACCGTCACCTCAGTTGCTATCATGGTGGTTACTTTCAGATGAATGCACAAATCCAGGCATCACATTTCGTTGCAAGTATGAAGACCGCTGCATTAGTGACAAACTCCAGTGTGACGGACATTACCATTGTATGGACTCTACGGATGAAGTAAACTGTCAAGGTAATGGCATTGTTGCATACATTATCTTGTGTGATGACAATCAAATTATGTCTCAATGATGGCTGTCAACATTATGACTGACTAGATTGGACAAGTAGTTAACTACCACCTGCATCATGACTGACTAGATCAAGTAGTCACCTACCACATGCATTATGACTGACTAGACCAAGTAGTCACCTACCACCTGCATTATGACTGGCTTGACCAAGTAGTCAACTACCACCTGCATTATGACTGATTAGTCCAAGTAGTCAACTTCCACCTGCATTATAACATACTAGACCAAGTAGACAACTACCACCTGCATTATGACTGACTAGACCAAGTAGTCAACTACCACCTGCATTATAACTTACTAGACCAAGTAGGCAACTATCACCTGCATTACAAGATTTAACAAGATTTAACAAGATTGCCACCCAGAGAATTAACTCTAGGTGGCAGGTGGACAAGGAAGCCCTTTGGCTTATCGAGAGTCCGACCCTTTTATCTATGTGTATCCCGCCCGTCTGAGGTATGTGTCGATTTTATTTTTAAACATTCACGCTACTAGCACCCACACAATCAGCAGGTAATCTGTTCCATTCATTTACAGTCCTTTGTGAAAATGAAAACTTTCTTATATCCAATCTACTCTGCTCCTTTGCCAAAGTAAGTTCATGTCCTCTAGTCCTTCTATCTTTCTTAACTGAGAAAAAAATATTTCTATCAATACTTTCATAACCCTTCAATATTTTAAACACTTCTATCTGATCTCCTCTCAATCTCCTGGTCTCTAGTGTTGTTAAACCGCATTTTTTTAGGCGTATTTCGTAACTAAGATCCCTCAGTTTTGGTATCATTTTAGTTGCTCTCCTCTGCACTCTTTCTAGCATATCTATGTCCTTCCTGCGATATGGCCTCCACGCTTGAATACAATATTCTAAATGAGGCCTAACTATTGTTTTGTACAGCGGTATTATTAGCTCTTTTTCCTTATACGTTATGTTTCGCCTAATTAATCCAAGGATTTGATTTCCCTTTGAAGCTGCAATTCCGCACTGCTCTGAAACCTTCATATCAGCACTAATGGTTAACCCTAAGTCCTTTTCTTTTACAGTAATACTTAGTACAGTACCCCCCATTGTATATTCTACTTCTTCGTTCCCATGTCCTGTGTGGAGGCGTTTACATTTCCCAAAATTGAACAGCATTTGCCACTTTTCAGACCATTTGATCAACCTGTCAAGATCATCTTGTAAATGCTGTCTATCTCCATCACTTTTAATCCTTCTAAACACTTTTGTATCATCCGCAAATTTCAACACCTTGCTTGTTATTTCATCATCCAAATCGTTGATATATATTAAGAATAATATAGGACCTAATACTGATCCCTGTGGTACCCCACACAATACCGATTTCCAGTTTGAAGCCTCCCCATCCACTACTACACGTTGTCTTCTGTCAATCAGCCATTGTTCTATCCAGTTTATTATACCATTTCCTATGCCATGGGCCTTTAGTTTAAGCAGTAATCTTTGATGTGGTACTTTGTCGAAAGCTTTTTGAAAATCTAAGTAGACGATATCTACTGGTGATCCCTCATCTACCCACTTAGTGATGTCTTCCAAAAAACATAACATATTTGTTAAGCATGACCTCGCTTTAAAAAAACCATGTTGAGATGGGTTTATCAAGTTTTGTTTAACAAGAAAATCCACCATGTGATCTTTAATTAGTCTTTCTAACAATTTACAAATCACTGATGTTAAACTCACTGGTCTATAGTTCTCTGACTTGTTTCTCGAACCTTTTTTGAATAACGGTATAATGTTTGCTTCTTTCCATTCTAAAGGAACCACTCCCTCTTCTAATGACAAGTTGAAAACTGTTGCAAGCGGTATGCTAATTTGTTCTACAATTTCCAATAGTAGTTTGGGTGGAATACCATCCACTCCAGGTGATTTATTATCCTTCATAGCCCTTATTTTCTTACCTACCATTTCCGGGGTTACAATTAATTGTCCTAAATAGTCTGAATCTGCCCCCTTGAACTTAGCCTCTGGTACTGGCAGTGAACTAATATCTTCCCTGGTAAACACTGAACTAAAGTACTCATTCAGGTCTTCTGCCATTAAGAATCCCTCTGATATTATATTTCCAGCACTATCTTCTAGAGGACCGACCTTATCTTGAACTTTCTGTTTGCTTCGAACATACGCATAAAAACTCTTGCTGTCATGTTTTATATTACTAGCTAATTGTTGTTCATAGCTTCTCTTTGAATTTCTAATTTCAGCTGTAGCTTGGTTAAGTGCTTCTTTATAACTGTTGTAGTCTTCATCATTTCCAGTACATCTATATGACTTCCACATCATTTGTTTGTACTTAATTTTTCTAATGGCTTCTTTCGATAAGTGTTTCTTTTTGGACCGTTTTCCTTGTTTTTTGAAGGGTACAAATTTATCGACTATGCACTTAATTTCACTCTTTAATACATTCCAGCATTCTGTTGCCGTCTTATTTTTCAGTGTGTTATTCCAGTCTATCTTTGCTAAATATTTCCTCATGTCCTTATACCTTCCTTTGTGGAAATTTCTCCTATACTGCTTTTTACTATTCCTTTCTGATTTTACTTTGATGGTAAAATGTATCTGGTTGTGATCGCTACTCCCCAGTGGCTCACATATCTTGACATTGTCAACTAATTCATTCTGTGAGGACAAAACTATGTCTAACACATTCTCACCCCTGGTTGGTTCTAGCACATGTTGAGAAAGGAAAGTATCTTGAACTAAAACTAAAAACTTGTGGTCCTCACTCCCCATACTCTGTAGAGATTTCCATTGTATATGCCCGTGGTTAAAATCCCCCATAATAATACAGTCCCGTTTGCTTACTTCCCTTATAGCGTTTTGTATTTTTTCATTCTCTTCTATGCTTATGTTTGGACTTCGATAAACTAACCCAACTGTTAACGTTGAGTTTCCTGTAACTATGTTACACCAAACAGCTTCTTCGCAATCTGCTTCTCTTTCTAATTTTATTTCATAAGCCTGAATAGATTCTTTAATATATAAAATAACTCCACCTCCCTTTCTTCCTATTCTATCTTTTCTAAACATTACATATCCTGTCAGTCCCAATTCAGCATCTGATATATCGGTGGTGGTCCAGGATTCGGTTATACCTATTATATGAGGGTCAATATCTTCTACCATAAGGTTTAGTTCATTTCTTTTGTTTACTATACTCCTTGCATTTAAACAAACACATTTATATCCAGCTTCAGAAGAGTTTTCCACACTATTATTTGCTGATTTATTTGTGTTGTCTTTATCTATGCTTCCATTTTCAGGCTTTTCTGTGAGTCCCCCCTGCGAATCTAGTTTAAATAGATACAACCTGTCCCACTGTCAACAGATCGCAGCAGGTTCTCTGAGAAAACTGCTGCCCCCTTTCCACTAAGATGGAGGCCATCTCTCATGTACATATCTTCCCTCCCAACAAAGTATCCCCATAAATCTGTGAATCCCACCCCCTCTTCGTCACACATCTGCTCAACTAGTGCGTTGATCGCCATCCTTTTACAGTTTCTATACGTTGCCCCCCTTCCTCCCATTACTGGCAAAATTCCTGAAAGAATAACCTGTTCAACTCTCATCTTCTGTAGCTTCCTCACTAACTGTCTATACTTCTGTACTATCGCAGTTGTTCCCTCCCTGTCTGCATTATTTGTTCCTACATGTACCAGTATAGACCCCCCCTTGCCATGTCCCAATACCTTCTCTACCCTGTCAGTTACATGTTCAATCCTAGCCCCCGGTAAACAAACAACGATGTCCTTCCCCTCGCTCAGTGCCTTGTCCGTCTTTCTCATAATGGAGTCGCCCATAAACACCCTCTCTTTCCTCATTGCCCCCTCTATCACTGCCTTAGAATAGCTCCTTCTTCGGTTTGCATCTGTCTGCTTGTGATCTTTCCCCCTGTCGTCTTCTCTCCTGTCACATTCTCTTCCGATCCATTCTTTCCTGTCGCTTTTTCTCTTGTCACCTTCCCTTTTATCGACTTCTCTTCTATCACATTTTCTCTCACTTCCTTTCGTCCCTTCTTCGTTCGTCCCATCTCGTTTTCCTCTCTCCTCTCCCTTCCCATCTTCCCTCCCTCCTTCTCTACGGTCACTTTCTTCCCTGTCACCTTCACGCTTGTCACGTTTTCTGTTGTAGATTTTCCAATTTCTTCCCCTCCAATCACCTTCCCTCCTCTCAATCTCCTTTCCTCAGTTTTCTTGCCACTGCTATTCTCCTTCAGTCTTGCAGTATTCTCACCTCTCTCCCTGTTGTCTCTCTCCATTCGACCTGCCTCCTTGCTAATTCCCATCTCCATTCCCTTCACAATATCTGTCAACCTAACTATCTCCTTCTGCAGACACTCCACCTTCCAACACCCAATGCACTGAAAGGTGAATCTTTCCTCCATGATTTCTGCCCATGACTTCCCACAGCCGGACAATGCAAAATCTACCCAGCTGTGGCAGTGATCGCACACCAAGTGTCGCTTTGCCTTGACTTGCCGCTTGCAAGGCGCCATATCCCGATCAGAATTTATTTAATAACTTAACTAACTTAGTCTTTACGTTACGCTGCTTTATTTATTTAGGTTACGCCGCCCGACTATCGCCCTTGCTTAATTTTAACAACAATGCTACCTAATCAAAATACCTAGCAAGTACTGGCTTACACAGGTATTATCTTTGTAAGTAGTTTGATGGTTGTTACTTTATCTCCTATATATTCTACCACATAATCAGGTTTGTTAAATCTTGTTTACAAATTATCGAAGCCTAAGTGAGTTACCCTATTATCACTCACTATACTAAGGTATTCTAAAATACTATAACTAACTAACTTTAAGCACAACTGCTACTCAATATATGTTTATTGCAACTTTATGAATGATATTAAGGCAAGAATAATACTTATCAATCAGTAATTCCACTTGTTTATCAACTTTTCTGCACCACCAATTTCTACGATCTATCTCTGCCAAATATAGCCTCGAAGGTGACTGATTAGACCAAGTAGTCAACTTCCACCTGCATTATAACATACTAGACCAAGTAGGCAACTACCACCTGCATTATAACTTACTAGACCAAGTAAGCAACTACCACCTGCATTATGACTGATTAGACCATGTAGTCAACTATCACCTGCATTATGACTGACTAGTCCAAGTTGTCAGCTACCACCTGCATTATGACAGACTAGACCAAGTAGTCAACTACCACCTGCATTTAACAAGATTGCCATCCAGAAAATTAACTCTAGATGGCAGGTGGACAAGGCAGCCTTTTGGTTTATCGAGAGTCCAAAACTTTTTATCTACGTGTATCCCGCCCTTTTAAGGTATGCGTCGATTTTATTTTTAAACATATTCATGCTACTAGCACCAACACAATCAGGAGATAATCTGTTCCAGTCATTTACAGTCCTTTGTGAGAATGAGAACTTTCTTATATCTAATCTACACTGCTCCTTTACTAATGTAACTTCATGTCCTCAGGTCCTTCTATCTTTCTTAACTGAGAAAAAAATATTTCTATCAATATTTTCATAACCATTCAATATTTTAAACACTTCTATCTGATCTGCTCTCAATCTCCTGGTCTCTAGTGTTGTTAAACCACATTTTTAGGCGTATTTCGTAACTAAGATTCCTCAGTTTTGGTATAATTTTAGTTGCTCTCCTCTGCACTCTTTCTAGCATATCTATGTCCTTCCTGCGATATGGCCTCCACGCTTGAATGCAGTATTCTAAATGAGGCCTAACTATTGTTTTGTACAACGGTATTATTAGGTCTTTTTCCTTATATGTTATGTTTCGCCTAATTAATCCAAGCATTTGATTTCCCTTTGAAGTGGCAATACTGCACTGCTCTGAAACATTCATATCAGCACTAATGGTTAACCTTTTTACAGTAGTACTTAGTACAGAACCTCCTATTGTATATATATCTTCGTTACCATGTCCTGTGTGGAGGCATTTACATTTCCCAAAATTGAACAACATTTGCCATTTTTTAGACCATTCTATCAATTGTAAATCCTGTCTATCTTCATCATTTTTAATCCTTCGAAACAATTTTGAATCATCCGCAAATTTCAACACCTTGCTTGTTATATCATTGTCCAAATCATTAATATATATTAAGAATAATATAGGTCCCAGTACTGATCCCTGTGGTACCCCACTCAAAACTGATTTCCAGTTTTGAGTGTTGACTACTTATGACCTACTAGACCAAGTAGTCAACTACCACCTGCATTATGACTGACTACCGTGTAGTCCAAGTTGTCAACTACCACCTGCATTATGACTGACTAGATCAGGCAGTCCATGTATCAACTGTCCTGGTGTTATCAGCCATGTTGGTCTGTTGATTGTTGTCATCAGAAATGTTGTTTCTAGTAAGCAATTGTACCATGGTTTAGGACCGACTACGCGGCCTCGTTGTCGCAGTAGTCTCCTCTACCGTTGCCCCAGCAACAACCAGAGGATCTGTGCCGAGGACAGATGTAATGGAGTGACCGACTGCCCGCTAGGCTCAGATGAACACAACTGTCCTACCAGTAAGTGAACACTTGTTATCATAAACATTGTCATGCACTGCATAGTCATGTAAACACTGTTGGGTTGATCCTGCCATTCCACCCTGTAGTCATGTACACACAGTTGGGTTGATCCTGCCATTCCACCCTGTAGTCATGTACACACAGTTGGGTTGATCCTGCCATTCCACCCTGTAGTCATGTACACACAGTTGGGTTGATCCTGCCATTCCACCCTGTAGTCATGTACACACAGTTGAGTTGATCCTGCCATTCCACCCTGTAGTCATGTACACACAATTGGGTTGATCCTGCCATTCCACCCTGTAGTCATGTACACACAGTTGGGTTCATCCTGCCATTCCACCCTGTAGTCATGTACACACAGTTGGGTTCATCCTGCCATTCCACCCTGTAGTCATGTACACACAGTTGGGTTCATCCTGCCATTCCACACTGTAGTCATTTCTGCACAGTTGGGTTCATCCTGCCATTCCACCCTGTAGGGATGCACACACAGTTGGGTTCATCCTGCCATTCCACCCTGTAGTCATGTACACACAGCTGGGTTCATCCTGCCATTCCACCCTGTAGTCATGTACACACAGTTGGGTTCATCCTGCCATTCCACACTGTAGTCATGTAAGCACAGTTGGGTTCATCCTGCCATTCCACCCTGTAGTCATGTACACACAGTTGGGTTCATCCTGCCATTCCACCCTGTAGTCATGTACACACAGTTGGGTTCATCCTGCCATTCCACCCAGTAGTCATGTACACACAGTTGGGTTCATCCTGCCATTCCACCCTGTAGTCATGTACACACAGTTGGGTTCATCCTGCCATTCCACCCAGTAGTCATGTACACACAGTTGGTTTCATCCTGCCATTCCACCCTGTAGTCATGTACACACAGTTGGGTTCATCCTGCCATTCCACCCAGTAGTCATGTACACACAGTTGGGTTCATCCTGCCATTCCACCCTGTATTCATGTACACACAGTTGGGTTCATCCTGCCATTCCACCCTGTAGTCATGTACACATCCTGCCATTCCATCCTGTAGTCATATTTGCATGTGGTTAATCTTGTACACGCATCAAATAAAATTGTCTGCATTCAATTAGCTGGAAAGTCAGTTATTATGATGTGTTTTAATGCACACCTTGTTTATAAAGGCCCTTCCTTGTGATACCATCAACCATGTTCACCATGTGACCCACAGTCAGTATTTTGTATGCTAACAGTTTCACCGATTAACGTGTTCATCATGATAAAAGCAGCAGGAAATATAGTTTTTATATCACCGTCATCTAAAAATGTGTCTTTTAAATATTGCCTATCCTTGTTAGCTTCTTAATCCATCCATCCATATGTTGACTACTTTTGCATTGTTCTCAATCACAAGAGTACCTTTGGTTTTGTTGCACCACTCAACAGGGATATTGACTCAAAGAAGTCATTTTATTATTAATATATAAACTTGCATGACCAGTGGTGAATTTTTAGTATAATGGTTGATATTTACATTTATGTTGGTTGTACATGCCATTAGAAATGTATACGTCACATTGGTTGTTATTTTCCTAATTTGGCAGAGATATTAGTGCAGTGTATTGACGATCAAACAAACGTGCTGTTGCAGCCACGCAGCGGCCATCTCATGTTGACGGCATGACCCACTGGAGCACAATTGTTCCCGTCATACTTACCTGTGTGATCATTGTCATAATGGGCTGTATCGCCATCACGTGGTACATGCAGTGTAGACATCGCCGCCACCTGCACACAGCCCCGCATCCCTCCGGCGGTGCGACCCGCCGCCTCCGAACTATCTCTCAGCAACTAGGTGAGGCAACAACTGGACAAGGTGATATGATTCTGAGCCGTGTTAATGGAGCTTTGTTAATGGGGCCCTGTTAATGGAAGCCCTGTTAATGAGGCCCTGTTAATGGGGCCCTGTTGGTGATAGCCCTGTTAATAGTAGCCCTGTTAATGGGGTCCTGTTGGTGTGTGCCCTTTCAATGAGAACCATGTTAATGGGTGCCCTGTTGGTGGTAGCCCTGTTAATGGTAGCCCTGTTAATGGGGCCCCTGGTGGTAGATCTGTTAATGGTAGCCCTGTTAATGGTAGCCCTGTTAATGACGTCCTGTTAATGGGGCCCTTGGTGGTAGATCTGTTAATGGTAGCCCTGTTAATGGGTGCCCTGTAAATGGGGCCATGTTGGTGGGAGCCTTTTAATGGGGCCCTATTGGTGGGAGCCCTATAAATGACATGATGTGGAAACATGACGTCGATCCAGCTTTCAGATCGGACAGGACATAATGACATATACGGAGGGCATGGAACAGGGGTTGCAAACGAGGAAGGCATAAAGATACTAGACTTTGCAACAGCATACCAGCTGAGGATACTGAATACAGTCTACAAGAAGAGAAGGAACCACCTTGTAACCTGTAACAGTGGGGGACGAGAAACCCAAACTGACTACATCATGGTGAGGAAAGAGCATGCTAAGGAATCAAAGAACTGTAAAGTACTACCCTCAGAGGCCATCACCACACAACACAGGGTACTAGTTTCTGAACTGGAGGTGAGGAAAACAAGACAGAGGAGAACAGTGGGAAGGAAACAGATCAGATGGTGGAAGCTAAGAGGAAGAAATGAGAAAGAACTTCAGGATAAATATAGTGGAGAGACTATGAGATAAAGATGAAGTAACAATGGAGAACATGGAAGAATGGTGGGAAGAAACTGCGGAGCAGATCAGGAAGTGTGGGGAGGAAGTATGTGGGAGGTCAACGGGGAAGAAGAAGCCCGGAGTAGAAGGCTGGTGGTTGACACTGAGAATGCAGTTAAGGAAAAGAAAGACAGACTGAAGAAATGAAAGCGATCAGGAGCAGAGATAGACAGGGCAGAGTGCAAGAGAGCGAAAGTGACGGCTAAGAAGGTGGTGGCAAGAGTGAGAGAAGAAGCAGTAGAGAGATTGTATGACAACCTAGAAACTAGTGATGGTCGGAAGGACATATATAGAATAGCAGCAGCTAGGGACCATGCAGGAAAGGACATAGGCCAGATACGTACAGTCAAAAGTGCAACGGGAGAAGTATTGATGAAAGACGATGACATCAAAGAGAGATGGGGCCAATACTTTAACTGGCTGATGAACGAGGAAAACCCGAGAATAGAAACCGAGGAGAGGGATGTGAATCAACGAATGGTAAGGAGTATCAGTGACAAAGAAATAGAGAAAGCACTCAGAGGGATGAAAAATGGGAAGACTGTAGGAGCAGATTAAATACCAGCTGAAGCTTGGAAATGTATGGGCAACTTTGGTGTAAAGTTACTATGCAGACTATTTAACTGTGTCATGACTTCAGAACACATGTCATCGGCTTGGCGACAGAGCATACTGGTCCCAATCTTTAAGGGAAAAGGTGACATTCAGGATCAAACTCCTGATGCACACCTTTAAGATATGGGAGAGAGTCATAGACAAGAGGGTGAGAGAATGCACAGACATACATGAAAGTCAGTTTGGGTTTATGCCAGGCAGGAGTAACACAAATACGCTTTTCATTCTCAAACAATAAACAAACAATAGAGAAAGACAGGGAGGGACAGAAGGACATCAGAGTGGTATTTATTGACTTGGAGAAAGCATATGATCGGGTACCAAGGGAGGAGATATGGAGATGTGCAAGAGAAAGGAATGTACCGGAAAAGTACATCAGACTGATACAGGATATGTACCGGGGGTGTGAGACAAAGGTGCGCAGTGTGGCTGGTGAAAGCAGCAACTTTGGCGTAGAGGTTGGGTTGCACCAAAGATCTGCATTGAGTCCATACCTGTTCCTCATATTGATGGACGTCTTGATGGAGAAGGTGAGAAAAGATGCACCAGAATCAATGATGTCCGCAGATGACATTGTGCTGTGTGGAGGAAAGGAGGTAGACATGACAGAGTACCTGGAAACGTGGAAGAAGGCACTGGAAGAGAGAGGAATGAGGGTTAGTCGACCGAAAACCCAATTCATGGACTTCAGGTTCGAACGGAATGAGGAGATAGACAGACCAACTGTAAAGGTACTGGGAGACGAGCTATAAAAAGTGACACCATTCAAATATCTAGGGTCAGTCATAGAAGAGAAAGGAGATCAAACAGAGAGTGAGTGTGTGCAACTTGGAGAAATTGGAAGAAATGCAGTGGAGTGTTGTGCGACGTGAGGATGCCAGTGAAGTTGAAGGGAAGATCTATAAAACTGTAGTCAGGCCAGCAATGCTGTATGGGGCTGAGACCTGGGCAACAACGAAAGGACAAGAAGCAAGGATAGAGACAAATGGGATGAGGATGCTGAGGTGGATGTGTGGAGTAATAAAGAAAGATAACATCCGAAACGAATATATTAGAGGAGCAACGAGAGTGACAGAAGCATCCAAAAAGATAACAGAGAAACGACTGGAATGGTATGGGCATGTGATGAGAAGGGAAGAGGAGCACATAGTGAGAAGTGTGTTAAATGCAGAGATACCAGGAAGAAGAAGGAGAGGACGACCGAAGACCAGATGGAAAGACACATGCAGAAGAGACATGGAAATCGTGGGTCTGAGTGCAGATGTGGTGATGGACAAGGCAACATGGAGAAAGAAAATTACCAGCCATACCGATGACTCCAGATGATGAGAAAAGTCAGAGAAGAAGAAGATCCAGCTTTCAAATCCAACCAGTTTTCAGCATCGCAATCACATGGAAACATGACATTGATTAAACTTTCAAATCCATAAGGTTTCCAACATTGCTACAATGTTGGTATCTGACGTTGAAATAATGTTTTATCAATGTCAGTTTGTATATATATATATATATTATTATATATATATATATATGTATATATATATATATATGTACATGTACTGGCTGCCATGTATACTATGCTTTTTAATATAAATGTGACATTTTCATAACTATCTAAAGACATGTATGCAATAAAGATCCATATTCTATTTCTCTAACACTTAATTAATTCACTTTGTTCAAATCATTTGTTTAAAATTTTTGTTTTAGTGAAAACTTACAAATATAAGTGATAACCACATGCCTAGCTAGGACATGCCCGTTGTCCCAGCCACTGTCAACCAATAAACGACAGTTGTTAACATTGTATCTCTATGACGTACATCTACCAGTAGCAATCACAACCTCTTAGCATTGACATCTTGCCAGATCTTGCAACATGGTATGCAATGGTACATGGGGAGGCATCTTAGCTATATATATATATACTCATGTAATTTTGTAGTTTACTGGTGACGCACCACCATGTCACTGCCGCCATATAATACTCATGATGTTATTTAGGTTCAACCAGTTGGCCAGGAATGGAGGGAGAAGGTTTGGAGCGTGATGCTCCTCCAGGCTATCATGAAGCTGTGCTCTATTCCCCCCGTGTCGAAGCCGTCAACTTGGTCAGTATCCCCCCTACGTTACCCTCATTCTCCCATTACTGTACATGGCGACATTCCACCACAGCGCTGACAGTAGGTTAAGTCAGTGACATTGTGTTGGTGACACAGTTCACATTGGATGTGATGTGGGGGGACTCATGCCATCAACATTGTCATTGATGGTCAAGCTTTGACTATTCTTCGAACATGCTTTGTTCGTGCTTTGATTGAGCTTTGACCATGCTTTGTTTATGTTTTCATTATGCTTTGTTTATGTTTTCATTATGCTTTGTTTATGTTTTCATTATGCTTTGTTTATGTTTTCATTATGCTTTGTTTATGTTTTCATTATGCTTTGTTTATGTTTTCATTATGCTTTGATTGTGTTTTCATTATGCTTTGTTTATGTTTTCATTATGCTTTAATCATGCTTTGATCATATGTCTTGATTGTGCTTTGTCGTGCTTTGATCATGCCTTGATCATGCTTTGAACATGCTTTGGTCACACTTTGATCATGCCATGATCGTGCTTTGATCATGCTTTGTTTATTTTGTGCTTGCATTGCCATGTATTCATCAGGCTTAGATCATGCTTTGGGCAAGCTTTGGTCAAGGTTTGGTTATGCTTATGTCACATTTTAGTTGTAGCTTTGGTTGTGCCCATGTCATGCTCAGGTCATAGCTGTTGTCATCCACCATTTCTCCAGTGCATCTCTTGTGTGCAATCATTCCCTTCTCTTACATACAAGTTACTTCAGCTTATGGGTTGCCCAAGGAACACACACACACACACACACACACATACACACACACACACACACACACACACACACAAAACACACATTCACCATACATACAGTCACACACACACGCACGCGCATGCACACACACACACACACACACACACAGATGTACTCAGACGCACACAGGCACACACACACACACGCTTCATGCACGCACGCACACACACACATACATTCATGGAACACACAGACACACACAGACACACACATTCACTCACACAGACACACACACTCACTCACACACAAACGCACATGCACCATACATACAGTCACACGCGCACGCATGCACACACACACAAGCTCGCATGCATGCGCATGTGCGCATGCACACATTAGCCATTTAACTGTGTACTATTTCATTGTTTAATTCAGGGATACACAAGAACGGACTCGCAAGAAGCCTTTCCAAAACCACCCCCCTATTCTCCCACCCTAGGGTTGGAATGTATCCCCCCACCTTCATATGAACAGATCAACCCACAGGCACTGACAGATGGCTATGCCAGCCTACAAATGCCGACAGATGGCTATGGTAGCTTACAAGTGCTGACAGACGGCTATGCCAGCCTACAAATGCTGACAGACAGCCATGCCAGCCAACACGAACTGACAGACAGCCATGCCAACCAACAAGTGCTGACAGACAGCCATGCCAACCAACAAGTGCTGACAGGCAGTCATGCCAGCAAACAAGTGCTGACAGACAGCCATGCCAACCATCAAGTGCTGACAGACAGCCATACCAACCAACAATTGCTGACAGACAACTATGTCAGCCCATATGTGCTTACAGACAACAATACCAGCCCACATGTGCTGACAGACTGCCATGCCAACCAACAAGTGCTGACAAACACCCATGCCAACCAACAAGTGCTGACAGACAGCCATGCCAACCAACAAGTGCTGACAGACAGCCATGCCAACCAACAAGTGCTGACAGACAGCCATGCCAACCAACAAGTGCTGACAGACAGCAATGGCGGCTTTGGTGGGACATCAACATTGCAATTCATGGAAAACACTAACCCAGATGTTGAAGAGCTCAATGTCACTACTGTATAACAAACACAAATATACACTAGAATAGTGTATAATTGTTCAGGTACATTGTATACAGATTTGTAAAATTATCATTATGGAGAGCATAGCCGTTTTTAAAGTTTGTAGAATTATTATTATTATACAGGATTAATGGCACACTGTATAACCAAGTATGTACGATTTGACATACTTTTACTTCAATGCCTAGGCATTCTTGATCCCACGCTGTCCTCCTGGAGGTACTTACCACAGTGGCAGTCCAGTGTCATGTTTGATTCAGTCACTCCATATCTTCCCAGGTCTTCCTCTTTTTCTCTGTCCTTTAAAGTCTTGCTTAAAAATTATCTTAATGAGGTTTTGTTTGTTATACAACAAACATGAACAAACCACCGAATTCTTCTATGTCTAATGACATCTGAGATGGACTCAGGAGTGGATGTCTCCTCTCTGATCTGGTTATTTTTAGTCTGTCTTCCTAGATAACACTTGTGGTAGCCTGCAGGCAACACACCCGAAACACTTCAAGAGATCGTGTCTCTTGTGATTGTAGTTTTGTGCACCTTAAGGCAGTTTAAGGGCCCCATGTAGTTGAGCTTTCAATCTTGTTCAGATGGCTCTGTTAGTAATATGATATCTCTGGGTCTACCAAAGGCTGCTGATGGTAGGGCTATGTGTCTATTAACATCTCCTTGTAACTTTTTAAGGTTATGTAACTTTAAACAATTGTTTGCAATGTTAAGTTTAATTTCTACAAAGCTACCCACACAATCCATCCACTGACCAGTTGGTGCTAGCTTATGTAATTTGCAAAATTTGTAATCTGGTTGTTCGCAGAAACTTTTATAGGCTTTACTATTATGAATCCTTTGTGTGGCCCTAACCATGGATTGATCTTCTGACTATGATTACTACCGAGATAAGAGTACATAATCTTGACAGCCAACCTCACTGGTCACAGTCTAAAGGCTGACATGTTGGCAGATCACTTCAAATAGTTTTGGATGCAGTACACCATCATCCATTGTGAATAGTTACCCATGGTTTAGGTGATTATATATATATACACACTGTATATCCATTGTATTTACACAGTTTTGTTTCCTTTTTGTTTCAATGAACATTTGGACAATATTTCAGGATATTGGGACTAATTATGTAATTTCACAGCATACAGTGTGCATCTATGTATACTATATAATTATACATAGATACATATTGTATGCTGTGAAATTACATGATTAGTTACAGTATATATATATTGTAACTAACCATGTAATTTCACAGCATATATATATATTATATGTGTGTATATATATTATAACATTTTATAAGCAGTAGGAGTTTTATAAGATGACCATTATTATTCCTGTTCCAGCTGTAAATATTGTTAGTGTAGTCAAACAAAAGGGAGGATTGCAAACTATACATATGTCTTCCTATTAAATGTATGTTTAAAAATAAAGTCGACACATTCCTCAGAAGGGCTGGATATATGTAGATAAAAGGGTTGGACTCTCGATAAGCCAAAGGGATTCCTTGTCCACCTGCCATCTAGAGTTAATTCTCTGGATGGCAATCTTGTTAAATCTTGTATGTACTTGTGTTTTGGTGGTATTTCTGTACTTGACACATACCAGGAATGTATCATTACATACAAGGTGGACAGTGTTGCAATTTTACAATGAATTTTGTACAGCAGAAATGCATATGAACAGACCTGCTGCAACTAATCAGTGACATATAAATACTTTAACATAACAGAGAATGATAAACACATGCAGGTGTGCACTTCCATGGATATACATAATACGAATGCATGCGTGTACACATTCGTGCGCGCATGCGCGCGCACACACAGCATTCGCCAGTATTGAGGCGTAGTGCTAAAAAACGGAAAAGGCGGGCAAACATTGACGTTTCGGCATTGCTTACATGTTGGATCATTGGCGATAAAAGCTATTGTATTCATGTATTCGATCTATGTCGCCAGTATAACACTGATTGTCCAGCATGGTTAACAAGCATTGCAGTTATCGCCCGAGACCAGTGAGGCTGCAGCGTCAATGGGCGCTTATTACAATATAAGTTGTTAAAGTTGCAAATAATATGTATTATTCCCTAAATGTTCTGTTTGTTGACATCCTTACCACAGCGTGGCCTACTCTATTAATGAGCTAATTTGTTACACTACGTCTATGTATTGATGTAATGACCGGCCTATTTTGTTTTAATTTAGTATGGTGTGTGTTGCTATCGAATTAGTATTATTGTAGCCATATGATATAGTATTATTGTAGCCATATGATATATGAGTTATAAAAAGTGACTGTTGACAACACTAATTATTGTGAACTTACAACAAACCTACTGTTTGGTATTGACAGCCTTATTATGTATACTTAATTCACAATTGCACATATTACCAGAACTATTACACCTTTCAACTGAATACGAACAACGTTTATTTGTGTTAGATAATGTTAATTATTTCACAATTAAGACAACTTTTTAACAATTTGTTTGTACTCAATCGATGACATAACTAAATAATTAGTAATTCAGAATATTGATTCTTCAAACGAAAGTTTCCCAAGATTTGTATAAAAACAAAAATGTTGTTTTGATGCGCTTCTGTGCTTGGTTTCCAAGGAATTAGGCGCAATAGAAGTTATCTTATTATTATTGTTATATAGTCCTGCGGATACGTGCAGAAAAATAACAGAATTGTGCACTTTTTTATAAAAGCAAGAGACTTTGCTCATCAGATATATCCACCAAGGGAACCATTTTAAAGATTGGAGGCATTCCAGATTGTGCTGCGGTCAGAAATGGCAGTTACTTTTTAAAATGGCCCCCACATTAAGTTTACCCATATCTTAATAACTGCGTTACATAGAGCAATAATTATTTGTGTTGTGTTTAGATGCAGGTTTTCGGGGTCAACGATTTCATATTTGTTACTTTTGGACTCTGACATTCACATCCGCCATTTTTAAAGATGGCGGTTGTCAATATAAATGTAACGATAAATATAACGTAAACTATATGTTTCTTTGTAACGCAATTCCCAGTGGGCATACAACGTTGTTACGACGTCGATTATTGGTTGGATATACGTTGCGACGTCGAACACCATAAATACAACGTCATTACAACGTCGATGGCAAGACGTTCTAAAGACGTTGATTTCATGACATGAATCGTGTTGGTTGGACTGTCAACTTGATTGCAACGATGTACGGATGTCACATTTCCACGTCCGTATTTCGTTGATGACCAGACGTTGTATAGACGTCGGGTTAGGTTGTCGACTTAATTTCAACGTTGTATCAACGTCACACCACCCACGTCATTATAACGTCGATGGCAAGACGTATTTATGGTGTTCGACGTCGCAACGTATATCCAACCAATAATCGACGTCGTAACAACGTCGTATGCCCACTGGGAACTGCGTTATGTAGAACCGTATAGTTTATGTTTTTAATAGCCCGGAGGATAGCGATTTCAAAAAGTATAACGTTTTACCTTCGTCGACATGCCTATATCCGCCATTTTTAAATATGGCGCCGTTCAAAGCATATTATTCCCATATCTCAGAACTACACAACATGGAGCCACAAAGTTTATGTCAAAATGTATGTTTTTAGATGCGATGATTAAAATACATTACTTTTGATCTTCACTGACTTTAAATGTACCTGCCAATTTGATATATCCGCAATTTTTTTAAGATGGCGGCATACAAAGCCTGTTATTCCAGTTTCTTAATATTTTTATATCATTGAACCTTGAAAGTTAAGAGTGTTACTTAGATATTCTCTAAAACGGGCAATGTCACTTCAAACGTTAGATTATGATGCCTATACCTTCTAAATCTACAACAACGATTTCAAAACATTTCACAGATTTCATCTCGCTGATATCCGCCGCATTGGCACAGCATTGTACAGCGCAGGTTGGCTTCGAAACACAGTCGCTGTCAATCTTTCAGCTTTCGTGTTGCGACAGTTGGTGATCGCACGGCAAGCTGTGCCTGCATGTGGCAGTGTCATCAACTGCACCTCCCATTCAGACACGTTCTCCTTTCGAGTCCAGCCGAAGTCTACTGGAATGGGCAAGTGTGGTGCTTTCGGTAGGGCCTGGCCCCAGACGTGGTGTTGCATGAGGGCATCTTGTGTTGGTGGAATTTTTTCGATCCCCCTTCCTTTATGTGTGAAATGGATCTGTCTGGCCCGGTTCACGTTGACCTCGGAACTGCCCCGGTTGTACAGTACAATAACGTACCTCTCGGTGGTTGGAAGAACGTCTCTCAGTATATATGTCGAGGGACTGTCTGCACGAGCACACAGCGCAGGCGTTACAGCACTGAAAGCCCAAGCGTGCGTTTGCTTCTTTCAACGAAACACGATGTTGTATCACACCCGGTCAGTGCATGCATGGAAGACGGGCAATGTCTTGCATTTGTCAAGACCAAGCTCATGTGCAATAGCAGTTGCATCGACTTATTGGAATGATTTCCTTGTACCGATCGCTACCACAAGACGTTCACAGCCAAGTCTGCGATCGAAGCTGACGGCAAGCACGACAACATCAGTGTCAACTCTTCTCATGACAGTTTTCCTTGCGTGACACTATCTGCAGCATGCAGCAGCATCGGGGTGTCTGCCTCTTCGTGTGTACACGGTGATAGTTGGACAACTACCACAATTTAAACAACTTTCACATAGTTGATGTCCGCGGGGGCGAGGTGGCACTTGCCTCCTGGATCTAAATTTTGGTCGTTTATTCGTTAGTTAAAGTACATGTTAGGCGTTTGTCAGCCTTACATTTTATGATATATATATATATAACACAATGGACGGCCAGAATCTTCACCAACCATTTCGAAGGTATCCTGGCTGTTACAGCTTCTGGCAAGACCAGCCAAGATGCACACCGGTTGCAGTGCGCATCTGAAACGTCACGTTCTTTATGTGCCTGGTCATCATAACGAAATAGTCAGGGATGTTAGAGCCATTGACACGCTTTGCAAGCTGTTCAACTCGACGTTCTCAAAGTTCACGACTACACCCAGCAGCTGTTGCTCATATTGGAAACTCGCAAAAGAGAAGCTGCAGAACACTATAAGGAAGACATAATGGTGCAAAGATTGCAAAGGCACTTGGAATTGATTTGCTTCTGCCTCGCCGGTGTGGACGTATAACTCAGTAGTATTATTGGGTGGCAATATTAATTCCATACCTGGATTCCATAATCAAGTCACTAGGAAGTCGGCTTGTTCTCGGAAACAAGCATCACTTTGCTCTGTTCTCCCTCCATCCTGCACTGGTGTCTCAGATGGAACGCAACAGTTTCCGTGATCGCATGGTCCAGGCAAGTGTTTTGTACAAACAACTGAACAACATTATGCTTTGAAATACTGCTATCGTAATTTATTGAAATTCGATGACGGCCAGCCCTTCTTTATCAATCTGAGCGTAGTTTTTCTCAACCTGTGAGATAAGTCTGGAGTGGTAGGCAATGGGTTTCGTGTCCTTTCTGAGCAATTGATGCATGGGCGCCAGGATCGTCGCTAAGTTGGGCAAGAAACGACCGTAATGGTTTACCATCCCAAGGTAAGATCGTAACTCGATGATGCTGGTTGGCGCCGGAACGTTGCGGATTGCTGAGAGAGTCGTACTGGAAGAGTGGATTCCTTCCGCATCTATCCGGTGACCTAAGTATTCTACTTCGTCACTCAAGAAATTGCATTTTGATGCTTTCAGTCGGAAACAGGCTTGAATGAGGCGTTCGAGCACTCGCTCAAGTGTCTGTAAGTGTTCATCTTCGATTGATCCAGTCACCAAGATGTCATTTAGGTACACCATTGTGTTGGGTATTCCCTTTAAGAGGGAGTCCATAACCCGTTGGTTGGGCACAGCCTGCACTACATGTTCAGGTAAATGTCCTCCTTGTGCAGGCTTTGTGTGAAGTCTGGAGAGGGCATCGGCAGCAGCATTGTATTTTCCCGCACGGTACTTGATACTGAAATCGTAACTCGCGAGTTCTGCTAGCCAACGGTTACTTGTTGCATCCAGCTTTGCAGAAGTACTGATGCATCCGCGTGTAACTCGAAAGCGCGACGGTAGTAACCGACGAATCAAGCACTTGGCGAAGCTCATGTACGGTTGTAGGCACAGGCCATGACTTGTCTGGATCAGTTTAGATTCCTACCTCTTAGATGATATGGCCTAAATAGTTCACACGCTTTTGGAAAAGGTGACACTTTGGGTTTCAACTTCAGACTGGCTGCTCGTAGGCTAGTGAATACAGCCCGCAGATGTTCAAGGTGAGTTTCAAATGTCCTTGAACGAATGATGATGATATCATCTAGATAGACCAACACGTTGGTTAAATCAGCCATAGTATTGTGTTCCATAAGCCTTTGGAACATAGCGGGATTGCATTCATAAAACCCACGGTTTCCAACTCTGATTGCAGCTTTGGCTTTATCGCTTTCCTCGATCGCGACCTGCCAGTAGCCACTCTGGAGATCTAACGGTGTAAACCAGTTTGCGCTTTGCCTATTGTCCGAGAGGCAAAATATCACAGAAATTCTGACACAATGCTTGCACCAACTTCTTCTGTTCTCCTGTAAGGACCGTGACATCTAGATACACTGGGCTCACGCTTCACAGATGTATCAGCTAGGAGAATCCTTAAGAGTTTCTCCTTCTGTGACATTGACATGGTATTTGTGACACCAAGCACTTGATGATCTATGTCATCAGTATCGTCCCGTTCCTCTACTATGACGTTAGCCTCAGTCATATTGACCAATATTCCAACAGTACATGTAACCAACAATCAATGATTCAACATTCACATAGACATTTCAAAATGTAGCAAAAACATTATACTCCAGAACGGAGGACAACATATACATTCAACAGACACAGTAACAAATGTTCCACTTGACTGCACGACTCAATGTTCCACCTGACTGCATTCCTCATGAGTTCAGTCGCTAAACAGCACCTGCAGTGTCACTCCCTGTCTGCCTCTCTGCAAGACAATAGTCTACTGTCACAGTGGCCGACCAGGCCTGCAGCTGGCTACAGTCAGTGTGTGAATCTTGGTATTCTGGCCTTAAAGGCCCCACATCGGGCGCCACTCGCCGTTCACCTCACCGGTTGGGTTCGAGAGAATAACTCAACACCTATAAAAAGGTATAAACAGCGTTTAATGTCAGAGTCCCTACAGATATTTGTGACTTTACCAGTCAATGCATCGACTGTGCCCAGATTGACACCTGTGCCATGTGGTGGCTAAGGTGTCAAGGATAGCCATTTTACCAAGTATCTGTCTAAAGCAACTATAATAGTCAACTATAGTACCTGTTGCACCTGGTGATGATATACGGTAGATTGTACCCGGTAGTTTCATGAATGTATTTGATAACATATGTCAATTTGGGCAGACTCGATGCACTGGCTGGTAAAGCCACAAATATCTGTAGGGAATCTGACATTAAATGCAGTTTACACCTTTTTACAGATGTTGAGTTATTCTCTCGAATCCAACCGGTGAGTTGAACCTACCTGTATGTGGGTAATGCTCGGATGTGGACGTGGTCCTGTCACGCTGAACATGGTGTATGTGTGTCCAGACTTCAGATGGAACACAGTTCTGTCTAGATGCCGTCGGCTGATGAGTGCGGTTTCTTTTTCCCCTTTCCGCTCTTTGTTTTGCGAAACAGTTACTCATGATGTGTCCTTCTTTGTGGCAATAGCGGCAATGGGGTCCTTGTAGTGACACTCTTCCGCCGAATGAGATATTTGGTCACATCTGAAACATGGTTTCTGGCGATGATGAGCTGATGGTTTCTTCGACCACTTCCTCGTTGCTTGCTTGTGAGTGGTCACTTTGTGTACACTCGGTGTACTGTTGTACGCAGGCGAGTTTAACTGTGCAGTGTTAGCAGCATCGGATTCCATGGCAAGGGCCATTTGTAGAGCCTTTTTGAAATCATGGTCGCTTTCCTCCAACAATTGTCGTTGAATAGCCGGATCTGCTACTCCACAAACTAACCGGTCCCTCAGATTTTCTTCTTGGATCAACTCGGCAGTCAGCTGCGCACCAGCCTTTGTTTGACCAAAATCAGTTTCTGGCAAAATTGTTCAGTTCAACAACAAAATCACCTACTTACTGATTATTCTTCCTGTAGTGTAAGTCGAGTAGAGGCGATCTTTTATTTTCTGACCTAACCATGAAAACGACCACCCACAAAGTCTTTTCTTTCTGCTCGAGCATAAGCAAGACAACGTCAATACGAAAATTTAATAGTTAACAACCACGAGAGCTGCCACCTAGTGAATATGCATGTGATTAAAAGGCAATAAACTAGGAAAAAAAAGTGTAATGTCGGTTTAAATTTGGTGTGACATGTTTCAATATAAGTTTAATGCTGAATAGTTTTTATAGTATATTATTATTTAATAAAAGTGTATCCTTATTTAATATCTTATTTCATAGTTGGCCTGGGAGCCAATCGTCGTCTCTACCTGAATCTGGGGTAAAGTACCTTACCGGTAACATTAGCAGAACTTTAATCTCCCAGGCGGTTGTGAAGGGCGAAAAAGTGCTGCCAATCACGGCGCCTGGGTAAACTTCCGTGCCGTGACATGTTTAAGTAGGAACGACATGTTGCGGTTTTCTGTAAATTGACGTGTTGTGTCTTGCTGTTTGCGGGAAAGTTCGTTGCGCTTCCAAAGTTGGAATCCGCGTCAACGTGGCTTCGGAATTTTAGTGTTTTCTACACGTTTCGACAGACAAGACCAGTGCATATCAAATCATGCTTTATTTTTACCTCGTGCACTAACTCTACTTCCCGGATGTTCCGGGAGCATACATTGTTTCTGCTGTAGGAGCAGAGACAGGGATAATTAATTACTGTAACCATTACAGTGCAGTGTCACAACATTGCATCCCTCCTCTCTTTAAAACTAACGTCCACAAGTTCTGATTAATTACATAATCTCACTTATTAAAAAAGCACAATAGCAAACATAGCGTGATTGCGCTGTGTGTTAATAATGTCAACTCAAAGTTCAACTGAATGTCTCTGATTTACAGTGTCTTCTGCTATTATACTTAAAATTTCTCACGATTATCTGACTAATAGTATCACCATTCTTCATACACAAACTGACAGTCCTTATTTTGGAAAGATGGGTTACCAGCACTTGCTCCCAAAACAGATTAGCGTGGTACCATTCAGCACACAGCATTACTATGGCTGCATATGATTATGGTCTATTAACATAATCTTTCATCCAAGCAGGTTTTCGGTTTCTGGTGGACCTAGATGGGTGCCTAGGTGGTTCCACAGTGCTCCGAGTAGATGAGTCTTCCGTCTCACTCATTCCAATTAGTACCTCCTCATTCACGGAGTGGTCCTCCATCGAGTCACTTTCCGGTGGCGGCTCCATCTTCACATCCACCGGTTTGAACCTTGAAACATTTCGAGTGACGACATGGCGTTCATTCCTTGCTGTGATCATCGGTCCTCGTCTCGTCACCACCTCATAGGCCATGGGTTGGTACGGAGTAGAGTATTTGTTGGTTCTCCTCTGTTTCATCATGACTATGTCCCATGTTTGGAGATCTGAGGATTTCGCCTTTGCTCTTTTGTCAGCATATTGCATCATTCGAAACTTTGCACTCTCATCTGCTTCCCTCCTGGTTCTTTGACGTCTCTTTGTTTTCAGGTAGGGATGTCCTGGTGTTTCTGTTAAAGATGGCCGTGGCTGGTGGTACTCCTGTCGAGCTGTGCGGCGTGGCTCGGTAACTGAATATAAATCGATACATCCCTTTCCTTCAAGTATTGCGCAGCGAATTTCCTTTTCCCTGGTTCGCATGAATCTCTCCGCTTCACTGTTAGCTTGCGGCCATTCCGGTGTTACTTTTGTAAAATGCCTGCGTCTGCTTTTGTGACCATTATATCTGACATTTTAAAAATGAACAACATGACTAGCCACAACGTCCGATATGTTGCGGGAAGCAACAAGCTACGATACCCGGCGACCGACCTGTGTGACTATCGGCCTGCATATAAATCGATACATCCCTTTCCTTCAAGTATTGCGCAGCGAATTTCCTTTTCCCTGGTTCACATGAATCTCTCCGCTTCACTGTTAGCTTGCGGCCATTCTGGTGTTACTTTTGTAAAATGCCTGCGTCTGCTTTTGTGACCATTATATCTGACATTTTGAAAATGAACAACATGACTAGCCACAACGTCCGATATGTTGCGGGAAGCAACAAGCTACGATACCCGGCGACCGACCTGTGTGACTATCGGCCTGCCAAGCGACTGCCTCCGCTGCTGAACACAGCAACTGCACGAGACGCACGACCCGGAGTCTTGTTTCTTGCGCTTCATGCTCGTCAACAACACACTGTTGCGAATAAAACGCGAACTATGACGGGAACGTGTGTGTTCCTCATCATAAAGAAAACTCGACGAGATACCTATAGTCTTTACATAGGACAGTTGCATTTACCTCAGTTGGTTGCCTGGTTGCAAACTGGTTTGAAGTGGTATTCGCTGTGCAAGTCTGATCTACTCTACCGTCCATGCCTTTACTTTCTACTCTGAAGTCCGTGCTTATTCGGCACGCCCTCGTGACCTTTCGGTACGCTCACGTGCCCTTTATTCCTGCCAGTCGGACCGTTATTCGTATCACGACGACACTACGGCAAACATCGTGTTGAAAACAACCAACTACCACAGTCCTGCGGCCTTCAGCGACAGCGACGTAGACGAACTGTGTTGCCGACAGTTCGCGGTATGTAGCAGTCGACCACCATCACCGTCTGTCAGCCGACCACATTCACCGTCAGACACTGGAACCGGAACCCCCAACCCGAACCGGATGTAGCTGTGAAACCGAAACGTATTGAATTTTCTGGGGCAGACTCTCCCGTATCAATTTTTACCCATGGTTGGTCGAAGCATTCGGTCGGGTCTTTAATTTTGTCGAGTACGCCTATCAATACAGGAAGGCATTGTACCACGCTGAACTGGTGGAGCGTGTACCATCGAGAGAAGGCTTTTGGGGACTTGGACGTGGCTACAAAACGGTCGATGTGCGCGACAACTACTTGTAGACACTACTCTGAGGTCCGTGGTTATTTGGCTCGCCCATGTTACCTTTCGGCACACTTACGTGACCTTCATATTCCTATATAAACGCGGCGCTCTCCCAGTCGGATCGTTATTCGCATCACAACTACAGCATGGCTAATAACAGCATGTTGAAGACACCCTATTACCGCCCTCGCGATGCTGCAAACTCGAGCGATGAGGACGAGCCGACGAGTCTATCGTTCATTTCGGTGATCAACCGCCCTTTCCCGACGTTGGAACCTGAGGTCGTTGACGTGGCAACTCTTGAAGGGAGGGTAAGTGCCGACGCTGTTATCAAGATTATAGGCCTCCTTATCAATAAAGTACGCCAACATACTCCCTTCTATATCGGGTGCAGATATTGCAAGAAGCGTATGATTGTCAACGACAGGGGTTATTTGCAATGCGAACGACACGGTTACTTGGTCTCTGACATGCATTTCGCGGTTCGAATGTGCTTTGTCGAGACAGCGACGGGCCGATGTATATGGTTGACTTTATTCGAACGGTGTGTGGCTCTTCTCCTAGACGTTAATGCTAACAGATTTGCTGTGATGGACGAAACGATGCAGACTTATAAACTGAACTCACTGACTGGAACTCGTGTGTAAAGAAAACTCGAAGAGGTACCTACACAAACTACAACGTCCCACACGTAGATATGGTACAGTAGAGTCCGTGACCTATTTCAGCCTCTCTCCCTGCTGCAATCCCTGCCGATGTCATAACTTCCGCCGACACTGCCGATGTCACAATTTCTACCGACGCTGCCGGTGTCACAACTTCTTCTGACGCTGCCGGTGTCACAACTTCTACCGATGTGACCAATGTCACAACTTTTGCTCCTGCCGCCGCTGGTCCGAAATTTACCATTGTCTTTCCCGCGGCAGAAATGAAGAAGACGCTTGCACGTCACGTAGCATGTAACGTCATTGAACTCTCAAGACGACAATGCTCCGGTCATTTTCATCACGACTGTATGTTACCTGATGACATTCTAATTTATATGTACTTTGACGAGGCCATTGATGCCATTAATCCATCCGCAGTGGTTAAAGACTGGTTGACTGTTTTACAACAATCAGCTTTTAAACTATCCGACATGACATACGAACGATTGCATACTATCAAGAGTTGGTTGCAAGACTCTGTATCAGAGCAGTGGCGAAACAATGTCCAGTCTCTGTTTCTTCTTATTGAAGGTGACTTGTAGATAAGTTTGCAGTAATGAAGGGTGACCTGTAATTTTTTTTCTTTTTTGTACCCTAATAAAATGTCCAAACCTCATCTTGTGTCATTTTTCTCGTAGTATAAGTACCGAGCAACGTAGTCCCTTTGGTAATGTCCCTAAACTTTAGTCCTACTTCCATTTACCGTACAGGTCTACAACCTTCCTATCATAGTATAACGTTTTACTATAACAACAGTTAGTGTGGAAACCCATCATTCATGACATATTTTGACATATTTACTTATCAAGAAACGCCACCTAGTGACTTTACTTATCAGACTAGGGTGACCAGTTCGTATAAGGAACATGTATGTCAATTGAACGTATCGACTTTGCTTCTTTGGATGGTGTTTAGAACAGGTAGACAATGTAAAAGTGAGCAAACAAAACAAGTAGACAAGGTAAAAGACCAAACAGAACAAATAGAACAGAAAAACAATGAGCAAACAGAACAAAACACGTTGTAAATTCTATGAAAATGTTACAAATCTACCGCGCTGAAACGTTAAAATTGAGGAGGAGGAGGAGGGGATATACTTACAATTCAGTCAACACACTGTAACATATACAGGTTTTGTCAGCCTATATTCACCTCGCTGATGGAACTTCTATGTGTGTTTTTCGTCGTTTCAACACTGTAGACTTGTACAACTTTCTTACATTAGTGGAGAGAGGGAGGGAGGGAGATAGAGAGAGGAGGAGGAGGGAAGAGAAAGACAGAGAGAGAGAGAGAGGGAGGGAGGGAGGGAGAGAGGGAGGGGGAAAGAGGGAGGCAGGAAGGGAGGGAGAGAGAGTGAAGCAGGGAAGGAGGAAGAAAGAGAACAGGAGGTAACCGGTTTTTTATTTTGGGGCGTACAATCAATTTCGCGCTTCAATTCGATCTTTACATTTGTACCGTAAACACCTACATCTTGAGCTTATCGACTATTCTACCGGCTGCTAACAGACCCACACCATCACCGTTCTAGTGTCCAGATTGCAAGAGGCATTTCACACACGGGACAACATGAAATGGCACAATGACCACATTCGCTGTGGACCGTCGACAAGCGCAACGTCGCTGAATCCTGGCGCCCACTATGAAACTTGCGCCTATGGCCTCAGCAACAAACTCGATATTGCTGTCTCCGTCTCGGGTGACCATGGAGCATACAAATAAAATGGCGCTGGTCGATCCACGTATTTTGGAAAACATTCAACTGCAACGTCCTACTACCAATCCTATCGAAAGTGTATTGCGACGATTCGAATATGAAATGCGAGACATATTAGAACGAAGCGATGTACACGAGAGGGAAAAGATCGTGTTGTATAGCTATGTGTTGAGTCGGTACAACGATCTTTCCGATAAACGTATGCAGGAATCCCTGCGTGTGGCCACCGAACAATTTCCCAGTGAAGATTAAAACAAAGTACAACCTGCTAACGAAAATTAAATCATCAAAAATTAAAGCATCAAATTGAAATCATCGACAGCGTTCCAAAAATTACGAAGCAGAAAGCACGGCGACTCCGCGATAAAATGAAAGGCGCCTTTAGGTGGAACAATAATGGTGAGATGGTGTACAGAAACAAGGCGGTACCCGGAAGTAACATCGTACATCTCGTGAACGACGTGGTGAGAATGCGGAAGTCGCTTGAACCGGTAGGATGGAAAACCTTCGCTCGTGGTCTTAAGGACGTCAACACGCCAATGGATTTAATGAAGAACTCAGATCGCTGGATTTACATGCAGACAGCATCAATGGACGACGACGACGACATGCCAAAGGAATAAAACAGTCCGTTTAACAGCGGTTGCCATCGTCGTCGTAGACGCCTCGCGTCGTAACGGCACCCAGCTCACTTGGCAACACCGTTGCAAATCATACGTTGGGAATCTTACCAATAGCCTTACCCTAACCATATTGTCAATATTTGAAGACAAGAGACATAATCTCGGGAATATTCTGTCTATTATTTATCAGAAATATATGAATTAACAACTAAAATTATGTTGATATTATGGACGAGTATGTTTGTTTTTAGTTTTCATAGTCATCAAGACACACCTATTTTTGCCAATTTCAGTGACAACAATTCTTTTGTTAACGTATCAGTGTGGGTGTCGTTCAATTTACCTAAGTGAATTTGAAAACTGGTATGAGGGGAAACGACTATGCCCATAACATGTAAAAAAAATCACGTGACATGACTCCATTCAAAGAGGCGGCCATATGTTCGAGGTTTCATTTCCAGTAAATCAACCAGTTGATGGTCATGGCATTCGTATGATTTTCTGAAATTTAAAGTACGTGATACAGTACCACCTAGCAGAAAACATGTATTTATATGAAACAGCTATCTTTACCGCGACACACTTCCGGTATTAAAACTTCCGTTTACGAACACTACAAGACACCAAGCCATTCACACGGTTTGGGGAATTCCCTACACGAAATGTTGCGCCATTTAGTAGAATCCACACTATTAGGAAGCGACCATCTTTCAAATTATTCACTTCCGGTTGTACGACTCCCTATAATATAAACAATGAATATAAACACTGTGTGTGTGTGTGTGTGTGAGTGTGTGTGTGTGTGTGTGTGTGTGTGTGTGTGTGTGTGTGTGTGTGTGTGTGTGTGTGTGTGTGTGTGTGTGTGTGTGTGTAGAAGGGGGTATGTTGGCGTACTTTGTCGATAAAAAGACCTCTGACCTTGATAACGGCGTCTGCGCTTACCCTCGCTGCGTTGCCACTTCCACGACCTCTGGTTTCGTCGGCGGGGAAGGGCGATTAGTCACCGGAATGATGGATCGACCCGTCGTCTCGTCCTCGTCACACGAATATGCTGCACCACTAGTTTTCTTTATGATAAGGGACACAACAGTATTGTTTCACCTTTTTCTACATATTCGCCAGGGGCACTATTTAGGTCATGACCAATTCGCCAGGGTACGCCACTTTGTCCTAAAACTTTGGTGTAGAACTTTGTTCTGGAAATTTGACGTTGAACTTTGACCGTTACCTTTTTTTTACCTTGGCCTTGACCTTTGACCATCCACCGGAAGTGACGTCATTTCAACCTTCAAACGAGCCGCGCCGCGGTCCCTTTATTTAAACCTAACATACTATTGATGGCTATGTAGAATCATCAACATCTTTTGGCCAAACCCCATCTCGAACTCTGATCTACACGGGTTCGGAAGGACGGGAAGCAAACCCGTCACCTAAGACGTCCAGATACGCAGGTGGAGATGGACTGGTGGAGAGAGAAGGGGACGGACGGACGGACGGACGGACGGACGGACGGACGGACGGACGGACGGACGGACGGACGGACGGACGGACGGACGGACGGACAGACAGAGAGTGGGGAGAGGAAGAGAGAGGTAGACAGGCAGACTGACAGACATAGAGACATATAGACAAAGAAAGTTAGAGAGAGATATCTGGGAGCAGGGATTTACTTTTGTGATACCATGGAAGATGTGTGTGTGTGGGGGGGGGGGGGGTAAAGCCCTGCGCGGGCTGGAAATCTGAGCCCGCACCCGCCCCGCAACTATGTAATTTGACCCGCAGCCCGCCCCGCATATTTTGCCACATCCTAGCCCGCAGCCTGCCCCACCCCGCAGTAACTTGGCCCGCAACCCGCCCCACTCCGCAGTAATTAGTCAAAAGTCAGCTCGCACCCGCCCCGCAGCCCACAACAGATGACATGGAATCATTAAAAATAGATCATCTTTATTAATCGTTGTTGTTTACAATATTAACAAATGCACAGCGCTGGGTGACAACCATGCCGTACTTGGAATTCCATCTTTAAGAAAAATAGAACCCTTGTCATTATAATGTAAATGCCTAATTAATCTAATTGATATAACTCAGCACAAGTGAATATGCAATGGCAGTTGATCATTTTTTATGAGGAACAATGAAATTCACACCGCTGGCATTAATTTTAGTGGCATCCTATGATCTTATAATCTATTTGCCATTGTACTGCATGAACAAAGGCAGTGTTGCAATTTGCAATCTGCTGATATTAGAAGTTTGCAATTTATATTTTCTGATCGTAGACTACCGATTGTTGAGAGGGTTTTCACATGTCCATGTAACAGGCTCAAAATCCCCTCTGGACCAGGCTACTGGCACCGGATTATACTAGTGTAGAAGGCAATTTGACTTGAACCATCTTACTTCTACAGAGGAAGACTGACAGTTCTTATTTTTAGCAGTTAGGCATTGTCAGCCAGTGCCAAGTGGCATGGTCTCCAGTCTCCATACATCAAAGGCATTTCCTGTCTAATTGGAGGGGTAACTGCTCTTTATGGACATCCTGGTGGCTTAATTACACAAACAGATTGATGGCCTGAACTGATACTTCCTCCTGGAAGAAGCCAGTAGTCACACCTGACTGAAGCTGGCAAGGCAGGCCAGGACATGTTATCATAACACTGTTTAAACACAAACAAAAGGACAATCCAGTAATCCCCAATTAACTAGCTCAAAGAATGTCCCACCTTTGACTAACTGTTGACCATTAATGAGTTACAAAAATCAGCTCGCAGTAGCCTGCATGAAGAAATTACTAGCACGCAGACCGCCCCGCCCCGCACAAATTGAAACTTAACCCGCATCGCACCGCAACAACAACAAAAAATCCAGCCAGCGGGCTGCGGGCCAAAACCCGCCCCGCGCAGGGCTTTAGTGTGTGTGTGTGTGTGTGGGGGGGGGGGTAATTGGTGTTTTAATGTGAAAACATTTGTGTGGGGCCATGTGTTAATAAAACACAATTATAACACAGTTTAAAGGGCAAGTGTCTCTTGATATAATTATTTTCGTGCGATAAAAAGAATTGTACCCTTGACAAAGGACACACAGCGAACAACATGGTATTATAATACTTGAATGTGGTGTGTAGCGTCCGTGTAGGCCTAACTATGTGCGGGTGTCTGCGGAAATGTGTGGGTCAGTGCGTGTGTGCGTGTGTGCGTGTGTGCGTGTGTGCGTGTGTGTGTCCGTGTGTTTCTATAGTTGTTTACAGCTAAGTTATATCAAAGCACAAATGTCATATTCGGTTCAGGCAGTACATTTTTACTGTTAGGCCTACTGATCTCCAGTTGTCATAATCAGGTACATTTCCTTTCTCGAGGATACAGACAACAGCACCGTCTTTCCAGTCTTCAGGAAGGAGAGAGTAGATCCAGGTCTGGTTGCATAGTCCGCACATCCACTCTACAATTGTTTCACCGCCTACTTTGATAATTTCAGCTGTGATTTAGTCTATGCAAGGTGATTTGTTTGTCTTAAGTGTCGAAATGGCCTTCCTTCATCCTCCATGAACTCCTCTGTGCCTATTGGGAGCACGCTCTGACGGTTGTCAATTTTGGACGGTGTGCTAGATGCTGTTGAGAACGTCCCTAACGTGTTCTGCCGATGTCTAATTTAAAATGATACTCAAGTAAATATTAAAATGTCATCGATAGTAAATATACTCCCACCATTTCTTGTTCAATGTGACTGTATTATATATTTTTAAACAGTGAATCCTTCCTTCACACTAGATAACGAAATATTAGTTAGCTGGTGTCAATGTAACTGTTCATAGTAATTCATGTAAATAAAAAACTTACAACACAAACTCACCTCTATTCTTGGAATTTTTTTCAACAGTAAATAACTGGTCAAAGAAAAATAATCTATATGGTATATGGACATTATAAAGAAACGACAATAACAATCATTTTACCCAGACTATTCTATTATTAATGGTAGATTAACAAGAAATAAAGCAGATGTTGTTAACAACACTGGGTGACGTTAATCCTTGAAGGTGACCTTGAACTGGTGTCTGGGTCTTCTTGAATATATAGCATAAAATAATATTGCAGAATGAATGAATATACATACTAAAGACATAGACATAATAAAGTAGTTAATTAAACAGATATATACAATTGTTAAAAAAAGGGAAGAATACATGTAACACATATAAATAATTGCCCTGTTAAGGCCCTATTACACTGCTCGACGGCAGCGGCAAAACCTCGACGGCAAAGCGGCAAAGCGGCAAACCGCGACCAGAGCCTAGTACACAGAGTGCTGCAATATTCCACGGCATATGCACATTTGTCACGTGAACAGCTTGTAAATGCTGTAAAATATGGCGGGCAAAAGAAGCAATCGATAGGAGGAAGCACTGCTCCTACTGTTGTTAGTCAGAAGGCTAAACAAAGCAACAGTCGACGACGAAAGCGACGTGTCTTGGTACACGAAACTCTCCAGAAGATAAACAACCATGAAATTCCATAGGCTTGTCCGTGAACTGGACAGTTACGATTATTGTTTTTTTACCTACTTTCGTATGCCACAAGAGCAGTTTGCTGTACTACTAAGTATCGTAGAGGAGGCAATCCGCAAAACAACAACTGACTATATTTATACTGACATCGAAACTTGTGTTGCATTATTTCTATTAATTATCACGTACCAGTCATGCCTAGTTTGGCCCAATGCTTTCCCACACGGCCAACTTATTCTTTGCGACTTTGTAATCAGGATGGGATGGAGCATATAGCAATTCCCGCCTCTTTATCTCTACGATAAGTTTTTCTGCTTACATCATGATTTTTTTTTAGGGCTATCAACAGGCGGCGCTGCTAGTTCAGGGTTATCAACCACTGTTATCAACAGACGGCGCTGCTAATTCGAATCCGTTTTCCTTTATTTGAAGTGTTTACATCGCTATATTGGAACACGTGCAATCTGACATGTGCACTTTGACGTCATACAAAAACAACAACGCTGATTGGTCAAAGAGAAATTTGCCAGGCGGCATTTTCTGAAAAATCGCTTCTGTTTCGATTCTCGACGGTTTGCCGTCAAGCAGTTTTGCCGTCGAGCGGTTTGCCGTCGAGCAGTGTACTAGGGTCTCGGTAATTCAATATAGAGCGGTTTTTATTTTGCCGTTTGCCGTCGCGGATTGCCGTTGCCGTCGAGCAGTGTAATAGGGCCTTTAGACGTAAAAACGTATATAACATTGTATAAAATGTGACCTGACTTATGATACATAATTATAATGTCCTAATCATGGTAGGCCGTTTGTAAAAAAGAAGTAATAATATAACCCCAAACTGTTTAAAATACCTACTCATTAAATACATAACTTTTCAATACTTTGTGTTGTATTTGTTTTTAAAAAGATGAATATTGTGACAACAGATTAATGAATTATCAAGAGAATTCCAGACTTTAACACCTTTAATTGATAGACACATACTTTTCAAGATGGTACGAGCATAACATTTTGTAAAATTATGGACTTTTCTGGTCGCATGGACAGAGTCATACATACTAAAAAACTGTTGTACATTATTTGGCAACTGATCACAATATTTCTCAAACATAACCATCTGGTTGGTGACCCGAGGTACGGTATGGAATTAATACCTGATATGGTACGAGTGGAGCTAAGGTCAAACAAGGTCACCGTGAAATGATGAATATTCAATTTTTTGGCAATACCGCGAAAGCCATAAAGTTACAATGACCCAGCAAATATTTAATTTATATGTACGTATCATATACTGTGTAAAAGACCCAATTCTCTCCGTGAAAATGAGATATGACATGGGGCTGTCAGTTGAGGAGTAGGTGTAAAGCGACGATCAAACAGTCACCGTCAAGCTATAAATGTTCGAAATTGTGTCATCCCGCAAACATCATACAATATGATTGGTTGCGTACACCTACGTTACCTAACTATTCATGGCAATGTCGTATACCGTTGGAAAGCCAATGGTCTCCCCATAAATAGGGGATACGACGGGGAGCTATCAAGTGGTGCAGTAGGTGTGTGGTGAAGGTTAAACAAGGTGACCATCAAATGACGAATGTTCAAAACTACGCCACACCAAAAGTTATAATTACAATGGTTAGTAGTACTGTATATAGTTTTCACTGCATGGAATGCGTCATGCATCAGTGCAATGTGCAAATGACGTCACTTCCTGTGCAAAAAGTTCATTCCCGGCGCACAAAGATCAAGGTCAGGCGGCGCCCCCTGGCGAATACGTCATGAACTAAATAACGCCCCCTGGTGAATAGGTGGTGAACTAGAAAATAGATCAAAATACTGGGTCAAAGTTATAGGTCAAAGTTCGAGAACAAGGTCAAAGGTTCAATAAAGAGGGTGGTGCCGACTATCGGTACGTTTTTCCCATGTCAAAAGATAGGCAGCAAGATAGAGACCTCTTTTGAAAGCTAATTTGAGACACACTTTAAAAAGGAAATTTTCCCATGTTAGAAGATAGGCATCAAACTAGAGCCTCTTTGAGAAATTCTCCCACAACTTTCTTACTTTAACGCATATGTGTCTCTAGCGGATGCCATTCTGTGGCGGATTATTGAAAAATAAACGCGGGTAAACGACGAGAGTAACTACGTCTCTCTTCAGTCCGTCAAATACCCAAATTCTGAGGTGGACTAGACTGTGTTGGGTACCGCTCGATCTATCGAGTTCCGATCTTCGGCGCAGTGGTTGCGCCGGCACGTGGCGTCCGGCGAGTTTCATATCATAGTTTGACCTATTGACCTACCAAGAATCGCCGCCGTCTATTCGGATCTCTATTCGTCGACACACTTCCAGGAACATAAGCAGAGGCCGAAGAACACACGTCAATATGTGTTCTTCGGCCTCGGTTGCCATTCTGTGGTGCATTATCGAAAAATAAACGCGGGTAAACGAATAGAGTAACTAAGACTCTTTTCAGGCCGCCGAATACCCAACTTCACAAGCAGATCAGGTTGTGTTGGGTACCGTTCTGTCTATCGAGTTGTGGTCTTCGGCGTCGTGGTCGCGCCGGCATGAGGCGTCTGGCGAGTTTCAAGTCAAAGTTTGACCTATTGACCTACCAAGAATCACACCTACTGACTTTACGTGTCATTTTGTGGCGACCAGTTCGCATAAGTAACTTTCAAAAAGGTTATTATCTAAAAAATACTATGTCCAAAACAGCTAAGGAAAACCACGTGACATACCTTCATTCCGAGAGGCAGCGATCTGTTTGGGTTCAACTCTAATGGTGCGGCCATGAGACTCATATGACCTATCCAGACACGATATTTGCTTCTCGATATTCGAAAAGAGAATTATGATAGTCTGAATCAAGGTACTTAAACTAGTTTCTAGCGCCACGTCATTTACGTAACCAATCAGACCGAACGTATATCACATTACTTCGGGTATGACGACACTTCCGATGTAGCGCCTACTATTAGGAAGCGATCATCTTTCAAACAATTCACTTCCGGATGCACGACTTAGGTTAATATAAACAATGTGTGCGGCCATGAGAGATATGCGACATCCGGCGCCACACAACGTGATGTACTTTCGGTCTGATTGGTTATGTAAATGACGCTATAAACTAGTTTAAGTACCTGTATTGAGACGATTATGAAAATTATCTTTTCGAAGCTCGATAAGTAAACATTGTGTCTGTATACCTCATACGAATCTCATGGCAGCACCATTAGAGGTGAACCCGAACAGGTCGCTGCCTTTCGAAATCAAGGTATGTCACATGATTTTCCTTAGCTGTTTTAGACAGTCATTTTTTTCGATAATAGCCTTTTTGAAAGTTACTTATGCGTACTGTTCGCCCCAAATTGACACGTATAGTCACTAGGTGGGTTTCTTGGAAGGCCAATTGGTCAAACTATGATATGAAACTCACCGGACGCCTCCTGCCGGCGTGACCACGCCACCAAAGACCACAACTCGATAAACAGAACGGTACCCAACACAACTTGATACCAAGTTGGGTATCCGGCGGACTGAAGAGAGTCGTAGTCACTCTTGTCATTTACCCGCGTATATTTTTTTGATAACCGTCCGCAGAATGGTAACCACTATATATATTGATTGACATGTAGTCTCCGGCATTTGCTCCAGTTTACGGGAGTGTGTCGACGAATAGAGATCCGACATACAAGGTATATGTCTTTACTCTAACTAGTTACATCTGCGTCCTTTGGAAGGCGCCGGACGTCACATATCACTCGTTGCTGCGCACAGTGTTTATAAATTCTACTAGATGGCGCGACACTTAGTGTAAGAAATTCCCTAAACCAAGTGAATGGAGTGATCACGGGCAGTGTTTGTAAATACGGAAGTGTGTCGCTGGAAAGATGGTCACTTCGTGTACATGTTTTCTGCTAGATGGCGTTGTACACACTAATTGACACGTAAAGTCACTAGGCAGTGCTTCTTGGTAGGTCAATAGGCCAAACTATGATATGAAACTCGCCGGACGCCACACGCCGACGCGACCTCGGCGCCAGAGACCACAACTCGATAGAGGGACTGTGGTAGATTAACTCAGCTTTTTGTTGCCTGCAACGGAAGACGAGGTGAGACGACTGGTCAACCAGAGTTCCTGAAAGTCGTGTTCATTCGACCCAATGCCGACCTGGCTTCTGAAAGAACAGTTAGACTGTCTTCTACTAAACATTACAAACATTGTCAACGTGTCCATGTCAACTTGAATTGTGCCGACAAAAATGAAAGCTGCACTCGTAACGCCTTTGCTGAAGAAGCCTTCCTTGGACAAGGATGTCATGAACAACTTCCGCCCTATCTCTAATATGTCCTTTAACTAAAATTGACAGCGAGGGGTTGTGCTGAACAAGCTCATTGATGTCGTCTCGTGCAACAATCTGCACGAAAAATTCCAATCCGCCTACAAGCCGAATCACAGTATTGAAACTCCACTGATGCGAATCCAGAATGACACCCTGATGACCGCGGACAACAAGAGGGGTGTCGTATTGTTCCCACTTGATCTATCAGCGACCTTTGACACTGTAGATCATATGCTGCTGTTGGCTTGCGTGAAGAGCGCGGATGTCATCGGCGTCGCGCATCAGTGGATTAAGTCATACTTGACTTCGAGGACTCAGACTGTCTGTCTAGGCCAGACCCATTGAGTCTCGTCGGAGCTGTTCCAAGGAGTGCCACAAGGGCCTGTTCTTGGCCCAGTTTTGTTTACACTCTACACGGGACCCATTGGGCAGATAGTTAGGCGGCACCGACTCCATCTCTTTGCCGATGATTGTCAATTGTATGTCTCATTTAAGATCAAGGAGACTAACGACGAGACCGCTGAACTAGCACGCATCCAAGCATGTGTGGGAGAACTGAAAGCATGGATGATTCATCATCGTCTTCAACTGAATGACAACAAGAGTGAAATACTTGTGATCATCACACCAAGCTAGGCCAGCAAGCACAGCCTGACTGATGTCGTCATCGGTGGCAGCATCCTCAAGCCTACTACCGTCGCTCGTAATTTTGGAGTAATGTTTGACAGTGAGAATGAAATCGCAAGTGTCAAACTGTGCCAGGCAGCAAACTTTCATCTACATCGAATTCGTTCCATCAGATATTGCTTGACACAACATGCCACTGAACTCCTGGTTCACTCCCTCGCCATATCGCGACTGGACTATGGAATGTGGCAGCTCGCGTTGTGGTCAAAGCCAGCCGCTATGATCACATAACACCCATCGTAAAGACTCTCTATTGGCTGCCCGTCCGGTACCGTATCGAGTACAAGGTCGTACTGATGACGTGTTAAGCCCTTCATCTGCTTGCGCCGAGCTACATCACAGACCTGCTCCAGTTCTACCGGCTCAGCAGAACGTTGCGATCGTCACCAGATTCTCTACTTGGTGTACGCAGTGCACATCTCCGCCAGTACGGTGATCGTGCCTTCTCCATAGCTGCTCCTCGTCTGTTAAACAAACTTCCCCACGATATGCGCAAATGTGACTCTTTACACCACTTCAAAAGACTCCTAAAGACTCACCTGTTCAAACGCGAGCCTACTACTCCTGAACTTTCACTGTCGTTTAATGTTGTCGCGCGATTGGACTTTTACTGATTATTTATTCTATGCTATGTTTATACGATCTTAAATCTATATGCTGTTTTATAATGTTTTTATAAGTTTCTTAATAATAATTTGATTCGACATTTTGTGCCACGTTTTTATTATCTTACACTGTTAGTGCTATTTGTTATGTTAATAAAATCTCGACTTTTTAAATTGTTTTTTTGTCAAAGCGCCTTCGAACATGGTAACCTGGAGTCACGGCGCTTTATAAATGCTCTAATTATTATTATTATTACCCGACAGAGCCTGGTTCACTTGTGAAGTTGGGTATTCGGAGGACTGAAAAGAATCGTAGTTATTCTCGTCGTTTACCCGCGTTTATTTTTCAATAATCCGCCGCAGAATGGCAACCGGTAGAGACACATGCGCGTCAAAGTAAGAAAGTTGTACAAGTCTACCGTGCTGAAACTTTAAAATGTGGTGGCGGTACCTCGGTAATGTACTAAGCTGGCAAGAATTTACAACGTTCACGCGTTCACACGCTATTCTAAGACGTTATTTCGGTAATGCACTACACTGGCACGATATTAGTATGCAGTCGTAGTTCAAGGCTATAACAATGAAAAGATAGAAGACAATGTACCGGTGTTGTATGCATTGTTGGGTAATGTTATGTAAAAATTAGACGACATTGTTACCGCGTTTGATTGATGGGTGTATAATAGCCTTTATATGCGACAAGGCATTCTAATGTTTAGTTGTACCCCTTGCAAGTTGTCAATGGTAGGTTATTTTTTTAGTATAACTTCACATAAAAAATGGTCGTTTTGAAAGTGACGCTGACAACGGTGTGTAATGTTGTTGTGTATCGTGCTCATCAGTGTTCCAGAATAGTATACGAAGATAAAATGATGGACTAGAAACCTGATCGTGGTCTAGTATTTCTGTAGATGTTATCAATTGCAGTTAAAGCTGGTTTCGAAGGACGCAAAAAAGAAGGGACGAGGTATGGACACAAAGTAATGATGGGAAAATTAGGCCTTACAAGAAAGACAGTTAAAAGGATTACCAATATCACACTAGCAAAATATAGTTTCCTAAAGCTAAGCTTAATGATCGACCTTTAAAATGTATCTGTGCTGTGACCTATTTAATATTATTGTCACCTTTCTTGCCACCCCAAGTCTTGTTCTAGTAAAGCGCAATACTATAATATAAAGGTCGTAGACCTGTGTGGTAAGTGGAAGTAGGGCTAAGATAGTAACCTTACCGGAAATTATGTTATTCTTGCCTTTCCTACCACACTAACTGTTGTTATAGTAAAGGGTTATAATATGATATGAAGGTCGTAGATCTGTATGTTAATTTGGAAGTAGGGCAACATTTTACGGAAATTACCAAAGGGTGTAGGGTGCACGGTACTACGAGAAAAATGACACAAGATAAGGTTTGCACATTTTATTCATGTATAACACAAAAGAAGGTTATTTACAGGTCGCCCTACATTACTGCAAGAACCAAAAACTGGACACTATTTCACCACTGCTCTGATACAGAGTCTTGCAACCAAGTCTTGATACTACACAATTGTTTTTGTATGTCAAGTCGGATAGCTTCACATCTGCGTCTAAAACACTCAAGTAGTAATACAGGTTAAGTATGATTGATGTTTGCGCAGTCCGGTGCAAACCCCATGTTAAGAGATAGGGATTTGCACCGGACTGCGCATTTTCTACCGCTTATGATTTATGCAAATGAGCTGAACGGATTTTCCTCCGGTTATACAAATGACCAATCACGAGCGAGCTGGGCCTTGTGGGCGTGGCTAGTTATGCAAATGAGCTTGGAAAAGTATTTCCGATCCAGGGTTAAAGGATAGAGAATTTGTACCAGTACGCTCCCGGGTTAAAGGATAGGTCATTTTTATTCCATGTTAAAGCATAGGGAATTTTTTATCCCATGTTAAAGCATAGGGATTTTTCATCGCAAAGGTATCCGACCACTTTTTGGATTTTTATCCCATGTTAAAGCATAGGAGCTGTTATCGTAAAGGTATACGACGATATTTTGAATTTTCGGTGTGGATCAAGCGACGCTACTGGCAACGTATCTGGTCTTGTTTGTTTGTTGCGCGCTCGCGCGAACCGCACCGTGATTGCGCAATACCATCGCTCGCGGCTATAAATAAACTCGTACGCGGAGACGTGTCTGAACTTGTTTGTTTTTGTGCGCGCACGAGCTTTTCGGCACGCCCACGTGACCTTAACGTTCAACATGCGGCTATATAAGGCCGTGGAGACGATTTGCTTGTCATTCGTTATTTGACATGACAAACTTCACGCGGTTTGGATGGAGCTATGCAGAGGCGGCCAGAGGGCCGCAGCCCATTGTTTATACCGTGGCGGGGTTGACCCCCATCCCCTACGGGGAGGCCTTCCCTCCCCTCTACCGGCGTCCGGCCCAGCGTCCGGACCAACCCCGGCATCAGTGGAACCACCACCCCGGGTGGTAAGTGTTTATTATTATTATATTTCCATTTAACTATTTTTCGTGTGTATAATTATCTTGCATTATGAAAACGTCTAATAACAATCCTTCGTACATTTAGAACGTCGACTGTGAGATCCCTTCGGGACCACCCCCCTCCCTTGCGCCCTTCACCTGTCCGTCGTGTAAGACACATTTCACACGCCGCAACAGTTGGAAGCGCCACGTCGCCCACGGTAGCTGTAGACTGTCAAAAAGGACGGCTGAGGAGGTCGAGCTGGACGCGTTGGTGGTGAGTTAAACTTTATATTGCGTTACTATACACTTTCGCCTAAAATGGCGGCTTCTACCTTCTTCCCACCAAAAAAGTGACTCCCTATGTATTTTTTCACAAAAATGGCGTCCACGTCTATGTTTACTTCCCTCTAAAATCATGCTTTCCCAATCAGTTCCCCTAAAATTCGTCTCCTTAAAAACTTCCGTTAAAATGGCGCCTCTATGTATGTTTGCATCCGTCAAAATGGCGTCCCTGTATATTGTTTACTTCCGCTAAAATGGTGTCCCTATATATTGTTTACATGTATTTTGTTTACTTCCGTCAAAATGGCGTCCCTGTATTTTGTTTACTTCCACTAAAATGGCGTCCCTGTATATATATATATATAGTTTACTTCCGTAAAAAGGGCGTCCCTGTATATTGTTTACTTCCGTCAAAATGGCGTCCCTTTATATGTTTACCTCTAATAAAATGACGGTTCATACATACTTCCTGTTAACATACCTGCTCTCATCCTATTCCTACTGAGACATTGCCTCCATATATACTTATCATCTTCCAATAGACATCTGGTCGCGTGACCAAAAATCACTTGACTTTTGGTCATATTTTCCCTATCATTGCGTCTGTAATATTTAATTATTCTTGTAGAAATTCATCAACGGGCCTTTACCAGCAAAGAGACAACCGGTCCCAACAACCACAGGGACAGCCCCGTCCCCGCCCCCGACAACCACCGGGACACCCCCGGTACCGACAGCCACTGCGACAGGCCCGGCACCTACAACGACCGACACACCACTGATACCGCACTTTGCGTGCTGTATGTGCAAAAGCACATTCACGCAGAGAAGGGATTGGCAACGCCACGTCAAGAAGGGCTATTGCCAGAGAAAGATTAAGAAGCAGCAGCGGCGAGAAGAACACGTTAAAGAAATAATGGTAAATTGATCATGTTATTGTTTAAATGTTTTTAGATGCTGCTACAAATGTCATATGTTCATATTTTGTATACCGTGATTAAAAGTCAACTTGTGTTTATTTCAGGTGTTGCTACAAAGCCCATTATCTCTTTATGTTTTGTATATCATGATTAAAAGTCAACTTGTTTATTTCAGCGCCAAGAAAAGGATCACATCGCTGCTGCTGCTGACAGTGGCCCAACTACCTCTGCGTCACGAAAACGTCGACGGTCACCGTCATCTTCAGCATCACCATCACCAAAAAGGTTGTCAGCGACATCTTCACCATCACCGAAAAGGCCGTCACCTGCAACCTCTCCGGCATCACCTGCAGCCTCTCCCGCGCTACAACAAGATTCACTTGTACCACCGGAGGTGGTAGATTTTGTACCGGATAATTTGTTTAATTTGTATAGGAGTCAGTGGTCGACAATTCGTACACATTATCGTAAGGGGCCTGTCCAGAGAAACTACAATATTCGATTATCAGATACTGACATAACCTCATTACATCCAACATTGTGGAGCATTTTTGATAAACAAACTACCGCCTTCAAAATTAATTTAAGCTTTGGATTTATTTTATATAACCAGAAAACGAAAGAACATCGTTATTTTCATTCTTCAAAAAATGTTTCCGGTAGGTTTCTGGACAGGCCCCCTTTAGTTACTAATGCCGATGAATTTCAGTTGTTTTTAAAATCGTTTGAAGAAAAAGATATTTTAAGTTGGGCAATTAGACAGAGACCCGATTCTCAGTGGATCTGTGAAATGGTAACAAATGTTACATTTTACATGAACATCATACCTGATCACCCTATAGGTACTTGTGAGCACATAGTGCTTCCTGACTATTCTCACAAATAAAGATTTACATTCGTTATCCTGTGATTGGACCCGATACAACTGTCCTCCTTATAAAGATCATCTTTGTTTCTTCCGTGCTCTCGCACTAAGTCGGGAAGGTGATATTCGTAATCTCGAGCCTCATGTTACCGCTTTATACAACGTGTACCAAGAGGCCATAAACGATGCCCCATCTATGACACATTTCCCTGGTTTTAAGCTAAATGATCTGTATGACATTGAAAAGCTTTTTCATATCAAAATATTTGTTTATGAATTACTCGATCATCACGACGACGACAAGAACTTGGTAGCATGTCAGTAGTAATAGCGGTGGTCTAGCGTAGGCAATGGAGTCGGAAGAGAGCAAAAGCAAAGTACCCGGATGTAGGTCAAAGGTCAAATACCCGGATGTAGGTAAACGTCAAGGTCACGTGGCGCCCCACCGGAATGTTTTGTAACTAAAATAGCGCCCCTGGCGGAGAGTTGGTGAACTAAATTTTCCCCGCAAAAAACCCGGGCCACCTAGCGGATATATCATGAACTAAACAGCGCCACCTAGCGAAACCTATTTTGACCCGCAGCGCCCCTAGCGGAATTTTTCGGAACTAAAATAGCACCCCCTCTGATGGATAGTTGGTAAACTATAATATTTCCCGCAAAAACTAGAACAGCGACACCTAGCGGATAGATCATGAACTAAAAAGCGCCACCCAGCGAATTTTTTGGAATAATTATGCAAGTGGTGCCATCTGACGGACAAGTTGTGAACTAAATGTTCGAGTACTGCAGACATTCGTGTCTATTGCACGCGTGCGTGCAATAGAGCCCCCTGATGGATACATCATGAACCACAAACATCATCGCCTAGTGGACAAGTAGTGAACCCCATGTTAAAGCATAGGGAATTTTCCCCATGTTAAAGCATAGGGATTTCATCATCAACTGAAAGGACCCCTGTTAGATAAGTTGTAAACTAAATAACTACTCTGCAGTCCGCGCTTGTGTACATTCTACTCAGCAGTCCGTGCGTTTGAATTTTCTACAATCCGTGATCTTTCGGCACGCCCACGTGACTTTTCGGCACATTCTCTAACTATATAAGCGCAGTGTTTTGCCAATCGGACCGTCATTCGTATCACGACGACAGCACTGTTAACATCATCATCAAGTTGAAGACACCCTACTACCGACCTCGCAATGCGGCAGACTCGAGCGACGAGGACGAGCCGACGAGCCGACCCATCATGCCGGTGATCAACCGTCCTTCCGTGCCGTCGGAACCAGACGTCGTGGACATCTCGGCTCTAGAAGCAACGGTAAGCGCCGACGCCGTTATCAAGATCAGAGGGCTGCTCATCGATAGAGTATGCCAGCACACTTCCTTGTACACCGGGTGCAGGTACTGCAAGAAGCGTATGATTACCGACGATAGGGGACATTTGCAATGCGAACGACACGGTTACGTTGCTTCTGACGTACATTTCGTGGTGCGCATGTGCTTTGTCGAGACAGCGACGGGTCGATCTATATGGCTGACTTTATTCTATCAGTGTATGGCTGTTCTCCTAGACGTGAATGCCGAGACGTTTGCTGGTATGGACGAAACGATGCAGATTTACAAACTGAACTCGTTGACGGGAACTCGTGTGTCTCTCACCATAAAGAAAACTCGACGAGATACTTACACAAACTTCAACGTCACTCGCGTGGAGGTGATACACTAGGCTCCGTATCCTGTTTCAGCCTCTCTCTGCTGTCATCCCTGCCGATGTGACAACTTCCGCTCCTGACGATGTGACAATTTCTACTCACGCAACCAATGTGACAACTGCCGCTCCTGTCGCCACTGGTCCGAACTTTACGCTTGAGTTTCCGGCGATGGAAATGAAGAAGACGATTGCACGTCACATAGCATGTGCCATCGTTGAACTCTCGAGACGACAGTGTCTCGCTTGCGAGATAGACGATCCTAGTCAATTTCATCACGATTGTATGTTACCTGATGACATTCTAATTTATATGCACTTTGACGAGGCTGTGGAGGCCATTAATTCGACTGCAGTGATGAAAGATTGGTTGTGTGTTTTGTTAGATGCGGGTTTGAAGTTATCCGACCTGACGTCCGATCACTTGTGTGCTATCGGGAGTTGGTTGCAAGAACCGTTTTCAGAGGAGTGGCGAAACAAATTAAAGCAAATTGTTCTGGCAGTAATGGAGGATGATCTGTAAATCTGTCTTGTGGTTTTATGAGACCTTCGGTGACATTAATTCAACTGCAGAGAATGGAGCGCGACCTGTAAATACGTTTGTGTTGTTCACGAATAAACTGTGCAAACCTCATCTTGTGTCTTTTTTCGTGTCTTACACTTCACAAGTAAAGGTACTCGTCTAAGTCCCAATTAACAAATCACTCAAATCACTCACTCACTCACTCACGAATTGAACTTAGATCAACTAGACACATCACACGAGACTACGGATGACACATCACACGAGAGTACCGACGAGACACGAGTTGTACAAACGAAACACTATGCTTTGACCAACACGTGTCACGAATTGAACTCAGACCAACTAGTTGCACTAACGAAACACTATGCTTTGACCAACACGTGTCACGAAAACGAAACACTATGCTTGTGTGTGTGTGTGTGTGTGGTGGTGGTGGTGGTGGTGTGTGTGTGTGTGGTGGTGGTGGTGGTGTGTGTGTGTGTGTGGTGGTGGTGGTGGTGGTGTGTGTGTGTGTGTGTGTGTGTGGTGGTGGTGTGTGTGTGTGTGTGTGTGTGGTGGTGGTGGTGGGTGTGGTGGTGGTGTGGCGGCGTGTGTGTGTGTGTGTGTGTGTGTGTGTGTGTGTGTGTGTGTGTGTGACTACTCCATCGTCGACACACTTCCGCGAATGTTAGAACTGTAGAGTCAGCCATTACAGTCACATGACTTGAGGTGTGACGGAACTTCTAGCGTAGCGCTTCATGTTTATAAATACGCGGGTAACCAATTCACTAGTCGGAACTTATACTCAGACCAACGAGTTCCAAGAGTCATTCCGTTCTTTACATTTGAACAGTAAACACGTACATCATGAGCTTATGGTCTAGTCTACCAGCTGCCAATAAGTCCACACCATCAGCGTTCCAGTGCCCAGATTGCAAGATACATTTCTCACGGAAAGACAGCTAGAAACGACACAGTGCCCACAGTCGCTGTAGACCATCGACAAACACTACGACGACAAGCACTACATTGTTCAATTCACTTGAACCGGCGCCTACTTCGACATCTGTGTCTCTGGCCCCAGCAACAAGCTCGACATTCTTGTCTCCAACTCAGGTGCCCACTATGACACATGTACCTATGGTTCCTTCAATAAGCTCGACATTCCCGGCTCCATCTCAGGTGACCATGGAGTATACAAAGAAGATGGCCCTGGTCGATCCCCGTATTTTGGAAAACATTCAACCGCAACGTCCTTCGACTGCTAACCCTATCGAAAGATTCTTGCAACGACTCGACAATGAAATGCTAGACATACTAGAACGAAACGATATACACGAGAGGGAAAAAGTTGTGTTGTATAACCAGGTGTTGAATCGGTACAACGATCTTTCCGACAAACGTATCCAAGAACCCGTGCGTGTGGTCATAGAAAAAATTCCCAGTGAAGAGAAAAACAAAGTACAACCTGCTAACGAAAATGAAGTCGTCGAAAAGGAGAGTATCGAAAACGAAATCATCGACAGCGTTCCAAAAACTATGAAGCAGAAAGCACGAAGACTACTCGATAAAATGAAAGGGGCCGTAAGTTGGAACGATCGTGGCGAGATGATGTACAGAAACAAGGCGGTTTCCGGAAGTAATATCGTGGACCTTGTGAATGACGTGTTGAGAAAACGGAAGTCGTTTGAACCAGTGGGATGGGAAACCTTTGCTCGTGGTCTCAAGGATGTCAACACGCCAATGGATTTAGTCGGGAACTCAGATCGTTGGCTTTACATGCAGACAGCATCAGTGGACGGCGACATATCAAAGGAAACCAGCATTCCGTTTGACAGTGGTCGTCGTTGGCATCGTAGACGACCTGCATCGTCGCGGCGCGCAGCTCATTCGGCGACACCTTTGGGAACCTTATTAGCATTACCGATTTGGAATCTACAGGAACAGTACGCAAGAGATATTATATGTGAAATATTCAAATAAAAAATCGTCTCTTGGGTGTCTGAATAAAGCATTTCACAAACGCACATATGGTGTCGACTTTTTTATTGCTTAATTAAGGTAATAC